>VURO01049232.1:0-10599 GCA_015108175.1 Pelvicachromis taeniatus | reverse complement strand
CTGGACCTGGGGTGTAGAGTATGTTTGGGGAGTGTGATTGTGTGTACGGTGTCCATTTGTGTCTGTCTCCACGTTGGGTGAGTGCCGAGTGTTTGTGGTTGTGTTCATGAGGGTGGGAATGCACGTTTGTATCTGTGTGTGCCTGTTTGTCTGTGTCT
The DNA here is from genome assembly GCA_015108175.1 of Pelvicachromis taeniatus. Lineage (NCBI taxonomy): Eukaryota > Metazoa > Chordata > Actinopteri > Cichliformes > Cichlidae > Pelvicachromis > Pelvicachromis taeniatus. The sequence continues at coordinate 10,441 of VURO01049232.1, read as the reverse complement.
ATGTGTCAGGTCGGGTCTTGGACTCCACCTCTCTGGGAACATCTCAGGCCCTCCAAGGTATGGAGGCCTATCTCTCCTCACCACACTCCCTGCCAGTGGCTGAGTGTGGGCTCGGACGTTGGTGCGTTGGTGGTTCTTGGTGTCCGGGTCTGGGCACTTGGGTATGTGCCTGCTCACTTCCGGTGGCTGCTTGGCGGGGCCTGGCACCCGTGGCTCAGTCAGGCCCCTTCCGGGGAGTGGGAGGCCCTCATGCCCCTGGCCTCCGGGCCTGGAGCAGCTGGCTGCCAGCAGAGCCTGCGGGCACGTCACTGCGGTCCCCTCTGGCTTCTGCTCCGTGGCTGCTGCATTACTCCTCATCTGGTGCTCTCCTCAGCTCCTTCTGGGAGGATGGCGTGGTTGCCCCTCCGGTGGTCCTCCTAGGGCTCTCGCACTCTGGGGACCTCTGGATGTCTGGGGCCTGGATCTCCTCCATGCCTGCTTCATGCCCTGCCGGAAGGGGCTATGGCTCCCCACACCCTCTGACAGATCATTACATGGAGAAGCCTTTTGAATACAAACGCGCTCATCCACACAGGTGTGCACACAGGTGTTCAGAGACGCAAACTACACCTTTCTTGGCTGCTGTTTTGAGCATGTTGTGCGCTGTCAGTTCTGCATGCTGCACAATACCATTCATGATATACCATTCAATATTTATGATTTACTTTTAATCTAGGTCATTGCTGTGGTCCCCATATTGTGTTGCTCTGTTTTGCATTTGCTTGTTTTCTTTTGCTTTTTTTTTTTGTTGTCTCAACTTCAAAAAGGTGGTCTTTTATCTTTTTTTTTCCAACTGACAAGAAATTATTATTTTTTTCTTTCATACCTTCATGTAATTACAAAGCCATGAGGCCAGCTAGTGTATCTCCAAAGCAATGAATAGATAATAACTGCAGCTAGAGTGCTTCTCAGGCCATATACAAGGAGTGGAATGGGGTGATGAACTTGAAAGAGGTGAGAGGAAGTACGATGATGAGAAGTGGCAGAGGAGCCTATTGTCCAGTCACAAGGTCAGAGTGGTGTTAATCCAGAAGGTCCACGGTGCTTTTGTCATCATCATTTTTAATATGCTAATTCTGTTTATTCTCTGGGGGATGTTAAAAACTAGGGCAAGAGTTACATTAATGTGTAATTGGATTTTTCTGTACATTCCCAAGATTTATTGTAAAGCATTGCTTGGACACTGTAAATATTATGCAATATTACATTTAGCTCATCACAGAGTGCAATATACAGGAGACAATTAAGGATACCAACCATTCACTTTGTGCCTTTTCCTATCAGCTTTGTGGAAATGAGTTATAAGTAGGTTTCATTCCTTGTCTAAGCAACTAATCTTTTCAGCATGTCATCTCTTAGGGCTCTTATGTGTCTTTACACCAGTAAACTCGCATGGTTTAACTACATTGCGGTTAATTAAAAGCAGTCCTCTAGCTCCTGATTGCACCCTGCAGACATACTATGCCCTTAATTGATATATCTGCTATAGAAATAGGACATAGACACTGGGATTTCTCCAGCACCACATAGTTGCTTCATAATTGGTTGCAAATTAATTAGTGAGAGGCTAAATTTAACTTATAAATGTTGGTCAAAAGTTAAAATGAGTTCTTTCAGTGAACTGATGAGACTGTGGCATTAGGTCAGACTGTTGGGAACATTGTCTTTTCTTTTTTTTTTTTTCTTTTGTAACTAAAGCACTCATTTACACTGATCAGCCACAATATTAAAACCGCACAGCTGAAGTGATTAACATTGATCATCTTGTTACAATGCAATGTTCTACTGGGAAGCCTTGAGTCCTGGTATTTATGTTGATGTTAGTTTGGATGGGCCAGCTAGCTAAGCACTGGTGCAGCCCAGGCACAAGCATCTTGGCAATAACACTCAGTTACAGTCACTTTTTCAGAAAACGCTAACAGAAGGCAACAGTGGAAGTCCTAGAAAGCTGAGTCTGTTCAGCTGCACGCTGTGTTTTCAAGATGTTAACCTGGCTTCTAAACAGTAATCCCTAATCAATAATATAAATATTTGACATTTACCGAAGAAGCTCTAGGCTTAGAGACCCCAGCCATCAGACTATAGGACTCTTAGGGCCTTCTGCCAACATTGCCAAGACAACAAAGGATGCCTACAGAACGCCATGTGTGGGGCTGCACAATATTTGGTGAGCGGTTTTAACATTTTGTTTGATCATTTTAAAGGAACTTTTAGAGTACAGAGTCATAGAAGTTGCTTTCGTATATAGAAATGTTAATTGTTTTTTAAACTTCTCTTTTATTCTGAAAATCTACTAAACATGTTCTCTTCCTGAGATAAAATCAATAATAATACTTCAACTATCTAAAGAATAAAATTTTACATTGTGGTGCTGTGTGTCAGTACAGGAAAAAAAAAAAAAAGCTTTTCTATATAAACCCTGTGCAAATGTGTTTCCTCTAAAAGCTTTTTACTGAAATATTTAATTTCGACCGTACCCATCGAATTTGTTACATCATAATTTGCATGAGCTACTTGGACGGAGAGAGCAGTTATTGTCTGCTGCAATGAGAACATGTCTCTTAGGATGCTTGAACATAAATAATGCATCGTGTTGATGCTGTCAGTGTTCTCCATAGGGTATCTGTGAGCGAGGTGATGTTGCGACGGCACTCAGGCAGGGAGGCAGATCAGCAGCAGCAGCATGAAACAGACGTGACCGACCGCGCTGCTTCTCTCTGGTCCTTAGCCATTTTGTAAAACATTGTAATCATGGCGGGGTGCTACTGAGGACAAAGAAATCTCCCCTCTCGTTTCTGCACATTCTCACTCCTGCTGCTATCTACCCATGTCGCTGCCTCTGCTCTGACAAAGAGTGTGTTTCAAACCTGTCTGTCATGATGGATTGGCAGGTGAAAAGGTGTGTGTGTGAGTGTGTGTGTGTGTGTGAGAGAGAGCGAGAACACAGATACATTACCTGTGTGAGCAGCTTGATTGGCAGGTTAGTGTCTCGAAGGAGTGACACAGAATTGTCACTCCGGTAGAAGTGCTGGCTTGTGTTGCTAGCTGTAGCGCTGTTTTGGATGTAAAGTCCTCCGCATTATTTGAAATGATGCTGCGAGATGGTGTAAGGCTCTGAGCACATGTGCCAAAATATATACCGGGTATCATCACCACGAGGAAAGTCCCATCATTAGTAAATACACTTGCTTAATTGCTGCTTTGACTCATTGAATATTTCCATATTGTGCTTCGTTAATATGTATGTAATTAGCCACGCCTCTGAGGAAAGTATGGTACCCTTTTATTTATTTTATATATATAGTTAATATTTACTTTTCAGCAGATGTAAATTATTAAGTGTTCATAATGATGAATAAGACCATTCTGCTGCCCAATAATTACTTTGTCTTTTTATATTTCATTCTATAAAGATAAGTAATGGCCACTAGTTATTTATTTTTTTTAGAATAGAATAAATCTTTATTAAGATAAGAAGATAAGATAAGATAAGATAAGATAAAACATTATTAATCCCTCGGGAGGGTTCGTCCGGGAAATTCACTTTCCAGTAGCACAACACCGTCAGAGTTGAATGGCAAGGGAATAAGAGAGTAAAAAACTATAATAAATATAGCATATATACACATATAAACATATATAAATACAGAGTATATAATATGGATAAATAAGATAGGCAGGAGTATCAGTGGAATATATATATCGGTATATTGCACAGTGATTATTGCACAGTTTATTGCACAGTGACTGTTACACAGTCGAATATGAAAAAAATATTGCACAGTGAAAGGCACTACAGCTTAGTCGCTCCCCCCTCCCTTGTCCTCCTGTTTCCCCTCCCTCTCCCCTCCAGCGAGGAGTTAAACAGTTTGATGGCGTGTGGGACAAAGGAGTGTTTACGTCTGTTGGTCCTGGACTTTGGGAGAAGCAGCCTGTCGCTGAGCAGACTCCTCTGGTTGTTTATGGCCATATGCAGAGGATGCCCAGCATTGTCCATAATGTCCAGCAGTTTCTTTACTGTCCTTTTCTCTGCCACTGTCACCAGAGTGTCCATGCCAACCACAGAGCCCGCCTTCCTGTCACTGTTACAAGAACAACAGAACACATTGGAATCTCTCCGTTGGCAGCATGTAGATTCTTTACAATAACGTAAGTATCTACAAAGTAACATGGGCATCGACGCAAAAAAAATATTTACAATTTATATATATATACATAAACACACATACAAATGCATACCTAGGTGGATAAATATATTAGTGCTGTTAGCGTTAACGTGTTAACGTGAACTGATCCTCGTTAACACAGATTAATCCATGTGAGGGGTTTATCACGCGTTAACGCAGCTTAAACGCGTGAATGACTAACGCGATTAACAATTAACCCATCTTAAAATCGGTGAAATGTCTTTTGCCCAATGTATTTCGGGCAGTTTGTCCAAAGTGTCCGTTCAGAGCTCCAGACGGGTCGAGTGCATTAAAAAGTTGAATCGCGTTACGTTGATAGCACTAATACATATTAGTGCGTGAGCTGAATGTTGTTAAATTTGTGTTTGTTTTAAATAAAACATTTTTACGAAGAATCAGGATGAAGGTGGTTTATCTGCTGTGCTTTGATTTCACATTCAGGATTCCTGTTCCTTAGTCTGCCGGACTTATTTTGAATTAAGGAAGTGAGAAAAAAAAAAGTTTTGAGATTTTACTCCCTGCAAGAAAGAAAATGATTCTGTGGTCTGAGTTTACACTGGAGGAGGTCAAGGTAAGGAGCAGAGCAAGACACCTGAAGTATGCAGCGAATGTGTTTACAGTCTGTCTGAAATATGAACATTTAAATCATGAATAACTGAAATAATTTTTTTCCCCAGACAGTTATTGACATATGTTACTAAATCTAAGCCAGCGACTTTCAACTAAGTTAGAAAAAAAAATCTTCTCTTCATGTAAGAACAGATTCAAGTTCACAGACTGAAGTCTACGGAAACACTTCCTCAAAACCACCTTTTAAAAAATCTGCAAGTGGATTTCAAAGCAAAATATTTTAATTATTTTTGTAGTGTTTATCCACCTCCTGTGTTTATTCAGCTCCGGGGTAATACCAAGGTTTTCCCAATCCAGTCAAGAGATGTAATCACTCCAGCATGTTCTGGTTTATTTTATTTTTTTGTAGATAAAATAAACTGGACTTGCTTTTTGAATGAGTATCAAATGATACACATTTGACCATGTAGAGGTCAACAACAGAAGCCTGAAATTACTATGAATTTGTTGTTGTGTTTTAATCACTTGCAAACAGAGGTGTGGGCAGATGGCTGAAAGTATGAGTTGTCCATGATCTAGCTGGCTGTGTACACGCAGGAGCGAGGAAAAGGACCCAAAAGGCAGCCTTGCAGGACTCAAGTGGAACTCCAGAAACAGCTTTATTAGCTGACACAAGAAACATACACAAATAAACCAGAGCATCCAAAAATAATCCACAAGGAAACCACGAGAAGACTCAGGGAAGCACACAACGCAGGGTAGCGACGTTAACGACGCGACAGGGAGCACAGAAAACACAGGACTTAAATACACAGGACATAATGAGGGGAAATGAGAGGCAGGAGGTGAACACAGCTGGGTGACATCAGGGTTGACGAGCACAAGGAAAGCAAAACTGAAAACACTGACATGAGACAAGGACCTTCAAAATAAAACAGGAAACACAAAAGCACAGAGAAGACAGACAGAGAGATACGAGCTTCACACGGGGACCTTACAGAGGGAACACAGGTAGAGGAGCGCACACTGAGGCAGAACACAAATCACAACTGTCAACGCATGGGAAAAATAACTAAAAACAGCACACTAAGAAACAGAATAAACCAAGGGCAGCCAAACCGAAACACAGACAGCAATAAGTCCAGAACACAGAGTGGTGGGGAAACTAAACACACCACAAAGGGAACACAGAAACATAAGGGCTAGGGGTCTGAACAGAAGACAACAAGATACAACAAAAACAGAAAACGCTGGGTCGGGAGACCCAGGACCATGACATGAGTATTGGCAATACCGGCTCTATATTTTCTGTGTTATCAGATCAATACCAAAAAATTCACCTCATGTGGTATTCTATGTTCCACTTATAATTTTACTCCCTTACATTCAAAAGCATATGAATAAAACTGTCAAACCTGCAAAATCTATGTACACGTTCAAATCCTGTTTTTCATTATGACTTTGATTGTAGCTGTCATTTACTTAGCACCCTGCCTATTGTGAAAGGTTACTTGTAGCTGTTTAACAGATAAGTACCTGCTTTACACCATAAACTGCAATCCCCTTAGAATCTCGAGCTGCTTGAGATTAAATAGAATAATTATATGAGGGCTTTAATTGAGTGAAATTCTTATTTTGCCTCCATGTTAGCTCTCTGAACTGACGGCGCTGAGTGTAGGCTGTGTTAGCCTGAAAGTGAGCCGCTAAAGTGTTGCTGCAGTGGGTGCTGAGGCTTGTGTCAGTTAGTCACTCAGAACAGCAGGCAGATCCTTCATGATGGTAGAAATGTACAGGCTAAGTGTTTTAAAGTCCGCCTCCACATGCCTGCTCAATCTACTGAAATTACTGAGCTCGCCTGCAGATGATTTGAAGCAGAAACAAAGTGGGCTATGGCATGTTTTGTCCACCAGAAGCTGTATATATATATATATATATATATATATAAAGAAATCACGCTGTACAATTGATTCTATGTTTACATTGCTATTTTCTTTCACCGATATATAATGCGAGCCAGCGGCAGTGGGAAGTGTTCAGATTGCGTTTAGCAGTTACTTGAAGCAAACCTTTCATATATCTTCACAAAGGTTTCACTACCACACAAGGTTATAGTAAAGGAGGATTTGATTGTTACATACAAGAGATAGTCAGTATTTTTCTTTGCTTGTTGCTCCAATGTCCTGTCATCACTTTCAGTCCAATCCCATTATTCTATTCCTACACTCTACTGATACTTTATTTTTACTCTTAAATGCTTCGTAAAGTAGAAAACCCCCAACGATGCTTATTTCAGAAACATCTGATAATGATTGCTTAAAAAATGCCATCATGAAGTTCCAGGTCTTGCCCAGAATGACTTCCTACATGTTTAAATATGCTTGATCTATCCTTCCAAGGTCACCTTGTTGTGAACTATTGTCACATCGTGCTGTGTCTTCATGCTTATGTAGGAAATCTGATTGGTATACGTAAACGGAACTTGCTCTACTACAAATAACTACAAACCAATGGAGTATTTCCAAAGTATAATTTTTTATATTGTGAAAATAAATGCTGAGCCACAACAGGGAGCAAAACGGGGAAATCCTCCATCAACTGAGAGACGTTAAATAATCTTTCTGCTCGTGTACAGTAGTAATCCAGTGCTCTGATTACAGGTGTAAGCAGGTAATCTTTAAATCATTACATTTCATTTTGAAAATAATCCCCTCATCCTAAGCTATCGGTGTGACAATGCTGAGTACCTGCTCTCTGCTACCTGTCACTCTCTGCTGATTGGCAGGTTGAATTCTGGAGGTGAGCCATGAAACTGTCACCTCAGCAGGCGCCCGAGGGTCTGGCTGTGCTGATATGATTTATGTAGGCGCTGATTGTGTCACTTGCTCTGCAAATTGATTGTGTCACTCTTTCCTGTAAACCAGGGCCCTGCTGAGGCTCCCTGAAAAAAAGAAAATAAAAATGAGGCAACACCGTTTTAAGAGGAAGATGGGGTAAAAGGTCTACTGCAAAACTCTAAATTTTTAAAAAAGTGTCAAAGACCCTGCCAGTACTTCTGAGAGTAAAATTTATCTTTGAGCATGTAGGTCAGCAAATCCTTGAGCATTGCAAAGTGACTGGGTGGCTTCAAAGGCAGTGAAAGAGGTAGTTCTGTAACGCCACACACAGTTCATCACACGGTTCAGCCTCATTCATTTCTAAGACACTCCACACTCCACATCAGCCCGCTGCAATTAAGTGGAGAGAATTTACATGAGTGCTTCACTGGCCCCACATTTCACCCAGAGGACATCAGCAACAAGGAGCCGGAGAACAGTATTACAAAAACACAAAGGTACTGATGAGGCTGAGATAAACAGCAGATCAAAGGGTTAAAGGATGAGGGGTTTTCGGGTTTCTGCGCAGTTACTTCACCTTGAATCTACAGACAGGATGAATGTTCAAGTGCACGTGTGGATTTTGGGTCTTTACGTGCTTTACGAGATACACATAGCTAAAGGCAACTGTGTTTTCACGACCTTAACAAAACGAAATGTTTACAACATTCTTGTCTTAGCGAGTAGCCATGTTGAAAATTGTCTTTTTGCCTTAAAGGAATTCTCAGTCTTAATCCTTGTATCTCTTCCAAGCCCAGTGTATGGGATCACTGTGGACATCAGATTTTCTCACGCGGGCATTTCCCAGAGTCCTTATATGTGGTGGAGTTAAGCTGCAGTACTTTGAGCCACAAATGTGGCTGATTGTATAGCAGGGATGTCGTTTGACAAAATCGCCGCCGCCGCAGCAGAGGGACAGGGCACTATGCCTGAGGCAGGGAAGTAATGGCGGTGGATGTTTTTTGGCTTGGTACATGTTTGGGGTGAAAATAGGAGTGTAAAACATCTTTAGTCAGTATCAGTGAGAGGAACTGGGTGGAAAGTGAAAACAGATTCAGTACCTAACAAAACATTTTGATACAGCTCCCAGTTTAACTGTTTTACCTGTACACACCTTTTAGTGTAAGCAGCAAAAACCCCACACACACTTTGTCCACATTCATTTTCTTCCCCAGGAGAGTTAATACAAAGAGCTTTTATTTTAAAAGTTTGCTACGATCACAATGTTTTTTTACATTGTGTTGTTTCCTTTTTTCAGACGACTGTTTTGCTCATTTCTCTTGAGACAAACTTACCACATTCCACATTAAATCTCATTTTCCTCGCTCGTTACGAAGATGTGCATCACCGAAGATGTCGATTTTGATATTGCTGCTTCTTACAGCTACTCGTTTCTTTTAACTGAATGAGAAAAAACCACTCACCGTGATTGGCAGTCTTGAGTGTTTGCTTATATAACTGGTCAGACGTAACACCCAAGTTCATCATATTGACTAGATATATACTACAAACAATGGACAGCTGCGATTTGTCATACCTATGAAAGAAGAGTATGTCCTGCTGTTGTCACCAGATTAAGTATGAGCTTGCTAATGTAAAGCTTTTGCAGCATCATGGAGACGCTTGCCATGGAAACAAGTCTGAGAAAGTCTGGCCTCTCTACAGTAACAGTTGCTGCTCCATCACAACACTAGGAACATCTATTCTCAGTTGACATTTTGAAAACCAGACCGGACATAGCCATTTGCATTTAGAGTCAATTTGTGGAGCAAACTTTAAAAAAGAGAGAGAAATGAATGCATAATGAATATTGGTTTTGTTATTCTTTTTTGACTCTCAGAATACACATTATCATGTTACAGCAAATGAGGTGTGTGCATGTGATACTTTCACTTTGCAGGCAGCAGGTTACAGCTGGCAGTATTTAAATATGAATTGAGGCTGATTTTTAAGAGCAACATTTTTCGTTTTTAAGCAGCGAGAAAATGCTATAAATTGTTGATTTGACTCCAAAGCTGAGACAAAAAAAAATGTTAATGAGTGAGCTCCATGTATACAGCCTCGATACTCAAGGTGGAGGCCACCCAAAGCAGGAATAATACAAGAGTCAAGCTTCAGGTATGATAGCCGTTAAAATTAAAGTTTCATTTTTCTGTTGTAATAAATTAGACATTAGCTACTCTGAAAACGCTCACTTGTGGTAGGAAACACACACGAATTACTTACTTTGCTCGCCCTGAACCTGCAGTATTCCAGGCCGTCTTAGATTAGCACCCACAGCAGAACACCAGCAGTGCAGTTGTGATGAGGGTGTTCAGCTGTAAAGATGGCATCAACAGGAAGTGGCTTACTTATTGCAAAGAACGCCATTTATTGTTCTGATTTGTGTGTCTGGCATTTGCAAGGCGGACTGACGCCAGCGCATTTATTACTCTACCAAGCAGTCTTTTTGTTTCCGCTATGTACTGTTTAAAATCCAGAATAGGGAGGATGGTGTAGGTTTAAGTTTATTAGATTGATACATATATACCAACAAGGCAGTGTACAGCAAAGCGGTTGTTTTCATTCAAAGGCTTTATGGCTTTTCCTATAATGCCTGGTGGCATTATAGTCAAAATGCCGGTCGCTAGTCAAAATGCCCGGGCCAATTTTTTGTCCCAGTCCAGCCCTGGTTATTATGTTACCATAACATTGTTAAAAAAAAAAAAAACAAAAAAAACAAAGACTTGAAAGGACTTGAATTTCAAAGTTTCAGATTTGGGACTGACTTGA
>VURO01049230.1:0-10304 GCA_015108175.1 Pelvicachromis taeniatus | reverse complement strand
CTGCCGCCCACCCCCCCCCCCCCCCCCACCCCATTGCAAATGTTGTAAACCACATTGATATTACAGTTTACTCTTGTTCTTGTTTTACATCTTGGTGTCGACACAATAGGGTCTTAGAAGCGTCCTTTTCAGTGCAACGCCTACAGTTTAAGGAAACAGGAAGTGTGTTATCTCCTGTACTGAAGACACATTTTCTTCTTTAGTCTTGTTGACTCCAATTATTGAATACAGCTGCTGGGAGAACGTCACATTTATTTGGTGGGAAGAAAAAAAAAAATTCTTTTCACTCTAGCTGCGGTCCTTCTCCCACAAATCACCTCTGACACTCGTCTCCACCCACTCCACACACTCCCTCGCCTCTCTTGTCTTTTGTTTTGGATGGTATTTTAAACCCATCTCCCTTTACTGTTACACCCACGTCCCTCTCACTCACACACACACACACACACACATACTCCGTCTTGCTTCAATAGCCTTTCATTCCTCTTCTATCCAGAGCATCCTTCCACCTCTCCAGGCTCTCGTCCACCTGCTCCCTACTCTCACTACAGATGTGGTCTGCAAACATCACAGTCCACGGACACTCCCGCCTGATCTCATCTGTCAGCCTCCTCATCATCGCTGTAAGAAAGAAGCTCTTTCTTGGCATGCAGCCATACTGCTGCTCACTGATCATCAACAGCTTTTTTTTCCCCATATCTTCGCGGTGTGGCTCATCAGCTTGATCAGCTTGTACTTACTTTGGCTCTTCACATTGTTGAGACTAAATTATTATTCTACCAGAGCTTTAGTTGTATAAAACCACAATAAGATATTATATTCATTATTCGTTAGAATAAGTGATACTTTAATGAAAGATATGTATTATAAGTGGGTAAGAACATTGTCAAAAATAAAGATTAAGAAGCAGAAGGAAATAAAATTGGCTCCAATAATAAAAACATCTCCATGTTTTGATTATAGACAAAACAAACAGGTTGTCTTAGGTCACAGTAACCCATAATCATATGAGCAAGAAGAATAAATAAGCAGACTAATTATTAGAATGTAGGTTCACCATAATTTCTCATGATTTGCCTCTGTTGTATGATGATTTAAATGATTCATGTTTAGATTGGTTATTGTTAGTGATTGATAAAACTGATGGGAGCCATCCAGGACCGCCCTGGTGGACGTTTGGATGATGAATCAATATATATAGTATAATTAAGTGAATTAAGTAAGTTTTGTGATATTATATGTATTAGGTTGACAAATTAATAAGAAATGCTGCTGGTGTAAAATCACGGCCTTACAGACAATGCTGCACACAAGCAGAGCGTAACCCAAGGTTATACACCAGCCTCCCTGAGATAGCAGGGAATGTTTGGGTTTTATTCAGACAGTTTGGGGCCATCCCAAAAAGTATAACTAGTTTTGAAACGCCCGACATTTTCAGAGACCCGTGTCCCTCTCATGGCTCTCTCTGTCCGGACGTAGATAAATGCTCAGGATTAAAGTGAAGTAAAATGGAATAAAGTGCTGATTGATTGAGCATTAAAACACCGACTCTGAGCCTTCATTCAGGACCAGGAATCAAACACACCGGGAAAATTTAACAACATCACCCTTGTTCTAGAAAAATAAGAACCAGCACGTTTGTTCTGGTTCACTCTCCATGATTGTATTCAACAATCAGGTCACTGCCCCCTCTCTCCCTCTCTTTCTGTCAGACATCTCCATACCTGCACAGGTCTGCCATCTGGGCCACATGCACTTCCACTCTCCATCCCCTTCACAGCTGCCCTTACTTCCTCTTTATGAAGACTTTGTATTGCCTGAATCACCAACCGTCATCCATCACTCCTCTCCCACTTTTCTTCATTCATCAGCTCCTCAAAGTAGCGCTTCAATACACCACCTTCACCCGCCAGTACATTGCCACCTCTATCCTTAATCCTGACCTGTTGCACATCCTTTCCTCGCCTAGTCAGCCGATACAAGTCCCCTTTTCCCCTCTCCTTACTGAGACGATCCAAAAGTTTAATGAATGAATGAATGAAAAGACAGCATCCGCCACACCAGAAGTACAACACACTGCAGGTGTAAACATGACAGAAAAAATCAGCGTGAAACAGCGCGTCGCGGCTTACCCTGCGATGAGTGTGGACAGGGCACCATGGGAACAAACTCTGGTGCTGCTGAGGCTTCGCTCAACACAGCGAGCGGGAGTGAAACACCGAGCTACATCCTCACATATGAAGGAAAATAAAGAAACCACAAAAAAAAAAAAAGGAAACACACAAATGTAGCACAAAAACAAACTCCGTGCTCCTGCCGTTTCCTCTTTCAGATATTCCTCTGTCCTCTTCAGTGAGCCCGGGGCAGTGGAGCCCCGCCCATAAGCCTTGGTATCCCAGCGACCAATCAAATCATTCTTAACCGATTCAACTGACTTTCATTTGTTTTCTGGTTCTTCACATATCACAGATTCAATTCATTTGATCTTAAGTTTGTTTTGTATTACAGATACACAATGTAGAAGTTCAGTTTTCACGCTCTTACTTCGGTCTAACGTGAAGATGTAACTTTAAGACACATGAGGAAAACAACGTGTGCGCTCGTGTACATCTGACTTGTCCACGTGCTCGTATTCCTGTGCTGGTGAAAGATTTACCTGTTGTTATTAAAGCGAGGAGGAGTTCGGGTTGCCTTTATCGATGTTGTTTGTACATCGCTGGAATGCGGACTGTGGAGTCGCGAAATTATCTATTGCATTCAGCTGCTTTCGATGGCACTAGGGAAACATCCACGCCCACACTGTTTGTCTAGTGTGCGGGAAACAAATAATAGCTCCTGCTGATCAAACAGGCCGATCAAATGCAGTTTTCGTCGGGAATGAGCGACAGTGTGTAAACTTAACTGGTTTTAATTCCTTTTTGCGTATTTTTCAGTCACTTTGGGTTTTTTGTTTTATAGAACTTATTATTCGATGTGCTTCATTCTTATTTTGTGGTTTTATTTGAATTTATTTACTCTCGTATTCCGTGCCTATATTTTTAATTCAGTTTCTACTGTTAGTTAATTTTGAGGTTTTGAGTTTCTTTTTGTGTTTTTAGTTTACTTTATTGTTAGGTTTGTTTATGCTCGGTTAAATCCCCTTCACCTATAGGTCACTGATACGGAGACCGTGTGGAAAGAAGGCTCCAAAGCGTAGTTGAAAACACCCAGGTCACGTGATTGTGGCTAATTGCGGTTTTTGGTGCACAACGCAACAAATTCGCCAGGTGGCCTCGTCTACCTGCTGCTTCTCGGCAAGTGAGGCGCCTGCAGGATTAACCGAGTCATCCGGGCTGAGCCTTGTTGTCACCTTATTCAGATGAACCTGCGTATATAAGGTTTCACATCACAACAAGTTTCAGTTGGAATAAGTAATAATAATAATATTAATAATAATTTGTCTTGAGCATTAGTACAAAGTGGGCCATGTGTAATTAATGGATTTTTTTCTTGCTTTTTTTGCAGGATGAATCGTCCTTCAGTTTCTGACTGAGCAGTATGTAGGGAAATCCAAACTCTGGCATTAAATGCAGCTGGTTGAGGCGGAAACAGCATGGACTTAGTTTCCTGTTAGAGAATCAGGGTCAGGAGAAGGGATATCAGGGTTCAATAGTTTATTCTTTCATAGAATCGAGCTGGACATGGGGTGTATATGCGTGGGGTGTATGTGTGTGGTGGAAGGAAATGTCCAGTGCACGGTAAGCCGCGGAGTCAGCAATTAAATTGGAGTTGGGGGCAACGAGTCATGTGACTGTAATTAACTTGTTCGCCACAAGGTGTCAGTGCTAGGCTTCCCAACACACTTCATAAAGCCTTTTCTACTGAAAGCAAAGAAAAGCAGTTGGGGCTGACAATGTCTGCCTCTTTTGTTGTGACATTGAAAGCACACACGGTTTCTATTCAGATCATTTAATGAATTTACAGTGCAGAGCACCTCTCTTTCTCCATGCCAATATTTATTCAATGAAACTCTGTGTTTCAGTGATTGGAAACAGTCTATATGGATCTTCACGATCCACAGCAAAAACAATCAGAGATCAGATATTGTTTTATTCCTCAGTGTCTGCTGTAATGACTCTGGTTCATAACAGAAAATGTTAATCCCTGTGCCTCGCTTGCCAGGTAGCAGCAGGTTCACCACCCGTTGAAACTTGAGTGAAGTGCCAATGCCGCAATTAGCTAGGGTCACGGGACGTGGATGTTTTGACCCACACGGAGCAGTGTTTCCAAACATCTGAGCTTAGAAACACACAAAGTCACATTTATTAAAAGTCAGATTGTGGAGTGTGTTCAATGTTATAAATATTCGTCACCGGCGACTTTCATGTTCGAGAAGATTTTCCTGTTTCTACATTGATAAAACCACAATGGTTTTATTTTGTTGTACATTCATTGAATCTGCTTTATCTTTTTCTTTGGTTGTCTAACAGGCTGATTAGTCTACCCGATGGGTAACAATGAAGCCATTATAAGCTGCCATTACTACCATTTTTACAGACAGTTGGAGTTATGAATAATATAAATATAGATCTCTATATGAACACATTTTGCCCACAAAGTTTTCTAAACAGTTTTTGGATCCTTGATGAGCCTGCGCTAAAGTCACGTCTGTTGAGGTACATGGCCTTTATTTAGGGCTGCATAAAACTACAAAAAAAAAAAAGCAAAGGAAGACTGAGATAAAGTAACAAACTGAAGTGGGAAAATCAAAAACACAAAAATAAATAGAGAAAACCCCAAGAACCAGAGACTTAGAAACCTGAGAACTTTAGAAACCACAAAATATAACCAGAGAATAACTAAAGAAGGAAGAAAAAAACAGCATAAACAATGAAAAACACAAAATGAAAGAATATTCATAATCCAGGAAACACAAAAACACTGAGTCCACAGACCCAGGACAATGACAGTTGATCCAAAGAAACCTCCTAAAACTAAATAACAGATGAGACTCAAGATTGACTGCATAACAATTTGTCAGCTGGTCTGATCCAGTTTTACTGCTTTGTTCACAGCAGAGTCATTGACCTTTAACTAAAAGTGAAAGAAAAAAATGAAACAAAGACACAAGCGGTCACTTACCACAAATGCCTCACCTTCACCTATAGGAGTAGTTCTGAGTACATATGATGTTATGTTCTTGTGGCTTGAAAGTAAATTCAACCACTGCCATCTGTCAGAGTCGACTTAACAAGAGAATAAAAAGCTAATGAAAGAAGAAGCGACAACATGTTTGTATTTGAGTCTCTAGTAGGTTGTGTTGTGTTTGTGTTTCATTTAAATAAATGCACCTGTTTTTTTTATCTACAGGATTATTTATTTATCTTTAAAATATCTTTGAGTGTAGGTAGTGAAGTAGCGGGTCTAAAATGACGACGTGTCTGTCAACCTCTGATGTAAATGCGTAATCATAGTCTGTAAAGCAGGGTGTGACTGGAATTAGCAGTTTGAACACTTGTCACGTGTCTGAATAGACAGGTTTAACAGCAAGCTGATGCTTCTTCTTTATCTGAACATTCAGGCTGTTGTTTGGTCTGTCAGCTCATTAAATCAATCAGAAAGTGGACAGATCGCTGATCGCTCACCTACAAACAAGTAAGTAGACTTTAAAACAATGTGTGTGCTCTTGTTGTTTACGTTTTGGTGCAGTCACTCTTTAAGAAAAGATCGGATATGTGGGCAAACCATGATCGGTTTCAAGCAGCGTAAGAAAAACAAAGATGTACCATGACAGAAAAAGTAGGACAGAGACCGAAAAGCAGCTTTTACTTTGTTCATATGATGCAAAACATGAACATTTATGAACCTACGCAACAGGAAATAAGCAGCGGCAAAGCGGTGTTTACAGTGCCACTAATGATTGGGCTACAACAACATAACAATATTAATAGAAGTTCTTTTATTTGCTGTTGTTTTGTTGTTTATCTGAATAAATGACATGCCACAATAAAAACATAATAAATAATACAATGTCAGGAAGGAAACTTAAACCAACAAAGGTCCTTTGACCTTGATGTCCCTGTGAGGTCATCTCATTTGACCTCATTTATTTTTCTACTCACCAGCGACTCCATTGGCTAATGTTCAGCTTCAGTTCAAATCATTTTCAATAATATAACAGCAAATCACAACAACAGTTACCCCAAGGTGCTTTATTTTGTAAGATGAAGACTCTACGATAATACAGAAAAACAGAGAAAACTGCAACAATCATATATGACCTATTATGAGCAAGTGTTTTGGCAACAGTGACAAGGAAAAACTTCCTTTTAACAGGAAGAAACCTCTAGCAGAACCAGGTTCAGGGAGGGACAGCCATCTTCCATGACCAGTTGGGGGGGAAGGGGAGGAAGACAGGACAAAGACAAGCTGTAAAAGACAGCCAGAGATAAATAATGACTAATAATTAAATGCAGGTTGTGTATGAACACAGTGAGTGAAACAGAGGTGACTGAAGAAGAAACACTCAATGCATTATGGGAATTGCCCAGCAGCCTAGGCCTACTGGAGCGTAACTAAGAGAGGATTCAGGGTCACCTCATCCTGTCTGTTCTGATGAGATGAAAATTTGTTTTTCTTTTGTTCCTCTTCTTCTTTTTGTGATACAGGTGCATTACAGTGTCACTTTAGTGCACTCAGTAAAGTCAACAGGAAAACTTCACATGTTCTTCAGCGTTGGTAGAGAGAAGGCTCATGGTTCGTAGAAACAGCTGCCAGAGACGGAGAAACACACGGACAGGTAGAAAACTCAGCCTGAAAGCATCTAAACATGTTACTGGAGTAATACTAAACAACACACTTCACTCTGATGTCAACAGACCATTTTAAATCTTGTAGCTGGAAGTTTGCACAGAATAATGATCATGATTTGGATCACAGACAGACATTAACTCTTCATGTGGTGGTTAGCTGGTTTACTCTGTGTGGGGAAATCACTCAGTGGTTTTTAAGCTCATGAAAAATATTTCTTGTTTAAAAACAATATTTATTAAAAGGTTCTTCCTCTGATCAAACTTCATTCTCACAGAGAGAAGATGATCAGGATCCTTCTGTTACTCAGCCTGACGTCCTCTGTCTGTGAGTGTCCACATTTAAACACGGTTATCTTTGATAAATTCTAATTAATGAAAAGTGATAAATAAACACACAATAAAGAGGTGGTGTCTTTTCAACAGGGACGTTTGTTTTGAAAAGGACTCCGACTGTCTTTGAGGCAATGGAGGACGACAACATCACCATCGGACTGGACAGTCAGCTCCAAGCTGACGTGTCTCTGGCTGACATCATGTGTTTTTTCCACTCAGATGTCACTAAGATTTTGTTTAAAATGTCCAGAGGAGTGGAGGACTCTGAGTCTCAGCATGAGCAGTTTGCAGGACGAGTTCAGACGGACAGAGACGCTCTGAGAGGAGGACGACTCAGACTTCATCTGTCCAGAGTCACAGCTGAAGACTCTGGAAACTACAGGTGTGACGTGGCTGCTGACTACGACGACAGCCTGAAGAGATGGAAGCTTGAGACTTCTGGTTAGCTGACTGCTTTATCACTTTAGGACTGGACTGTATTTACAATGCAGATGATCAAACACTAATTCAGATTTTCATCCGTAGAAAACTTTGTTTTGAGTGTGGGTCGCACCCCTGATGGAGACAGCAGTGATGTGTCACTTAAATCTTCAATATTTGGACCACCAAAAGGTAAATTATTTATTCCATGTTAGTTCTGTACACTTAGGTTCCCCCTTGTGTTTTTGTCCCCTGTGTCCCTCTCTCTGTGTTTGGTGTATTGGTTTATGTCCTTGTGTCTTGTTTCCCTCTTCTGTTCCCATGTTCCTCTCCTTGTGTTCCATCCTGTCTCCCCAGTTTGTCGTGTTTTATTTCTGCGTGTTTCATATCCTGTTGTCACAGTCTCGCAGTTTTATTTTGACAGTCTCATGTTCCATGTTCAGTGTATTTAGTTTTGCTTCCCTAATGGTGTCATGTTCATTTTTGTCAGCTCTGTTCCCCATGTGTTTTCACTTCCCTCATTATCCTTCTGTCCATTTAGGTCTTTGAACTTAGTTTTTATTATTTCTATTTCTATTTTTTAAGCTTTCCTGTCTATATTTTTATTTTCCTCATACAGGTTTTGCGTCTCTGCACATGATTGTGAGGAAAATAAAGGTGGACAAAAAGAAACCTTTGATTGCAGGTAATACTGAAGGTAATTCAGGACTTCCTTTGAAAGATGGGGGTGGGTTGACTCATTGATCAACTGCAAAAATAGATTTGCCAACCGTGGCCTCACACAGCTTTCTTGCTGCACAATAAGCCCAATTCTTAGTCTTAAAGTCTAAATATAATTTTTATTTTTCCAGCTTTTTTCCTTTTTGTTTGTATTCAATGATAGGTTGATTTCTGTGTCTGTTCTGTTACATCCCTTTTAATGGCTTTGATAAAATTGTTTAACTTATGGCCTGTTTTTTCCATACAGGTCCAAAGCCACCAGAAGAAAGAGCATGTCATGAAAAAATCTCATTGTTTGTTCTGATAGCATTTTTAAATGTGGCAACTGCAGGAGTTTTGGTACTTTTCATAAGAGGTCTTTGTAACCTCTTATGATGGCAAGGTACGCTGGCAGACTTTGATCTAAATGTTTGACTCGTTTGTCTTCATTTGATGTAGTCTGCCTGTCCTATTTATTGTTACAGGTCAACACCACATGGAAATGCCCAAACTGTCTCTGATAAAATGATTAAAATCAGCAATGACTTCACTGCCTGCTCATGCTGAGATGAATTCAGTTTTAATTCCAGTGCTGTGCTTAAAAAAAAAAAAATATTATAAGGAAAAGAAAGTGTCATTCATGATGTTTAAAGAGAAAGTGGGATCTTTCAAAGGAGAAAAAAATATATAGTCATATGTGATGATACAACAATGATTCTTAGCTTCATCTTCCAAGTCAAGCAAATTATTTTAGAAAAAAAAATAGACCCAGTGAGTTAAGGTGTCCATTTCCCAAATAAATCGATGTTTTTTCTTTAATATATATGTAGGTAAAGTAAAACATGGAGTCATCAATTGAAAGTTTCAAATTATACTGCATGTACACTTTTGTCACTGACTTTCGAGTACTTCAAAAGGATCACAAAAGAAACAGTGAGCCTAATCACCCCATCTTACACTGCAATTACACTATAATTTTAGGCGATGGGCTGCATTGTTGTGTAGTGTTATCTTTTTTCATTGTTGATTTTCAGAATAAAATCAAATTTTCAAGAATAACATGTACATGTGTTTTTTTTTTTCAGAACAGGCACAGTTTATTGAACAATATGTTTAAAATCCAACAACATGATCATTATCAGTTGTGACACTCAGATAGCTTTTATGCGGGGTCTGATGGACTGAGTTGAAAAAGCAGGAGTCGTCGTAGGAATTATTAGAAAAATAAGGGTTTTCATTTATTTAACCCAAAAATGTAATTTATAGATGTTGAGCTCATAAAAGAGGTCAAAGAAAGAAAACTAAATTCAGGTAAAGAACTACAAACTTAACAAAACAACCAACTGCCCAAATAAACATAATTAACCCAAACATGAAATGACACACAGGGGTTTATACAATGGCTGATCAGACCACTATGACACAACAGGTGGTAACTAAACACAACACAGTCACAAACCTCACAAAAAAAATGCAGTACAGTCCAGTATGTTAATAAACTAAACACCAAAGAAAAAAAATCAAACCCACTAAACCCCAAACTTAAATATTTAATTAAATGCAAAAGCTTTTTTAAACTAGAGAAAATATACATTTTCCCTCTTCAGCAGGAAGTGGTAGTGTGATCCAATCATCCCTCTTTGTATATAACTGCCGTGGCCGCCACATTTTGTATCTTTAGAGTGTTAGTAACTCTTGTATATTTTTCACAATATTTTTTCACAAGTGATGGGTAGATGAGGCCTCTTGAAGCGTTTCAGCACATTCCCCAAACTGTATCGATACTTTGTCGACAAAGTGTTGCTGTTTTGCTCCATACTGACACCTGCTGGACCTTAAACATCATTGCAGGCAGCTTATGTGAGACTCACAACACACAATGATTCAATGACCTAGTCATGCTTGTATATACTATAAGGTATTGTACTCTCTATGGAATCGTTTAATATCTTTAACATTTCAAATATTGTAGACATCTTTCAAATATATTGTGAATGACATTAAGTGAGAATCAAAATGAAAGTATTGTGAATGTAATATTACCCATTTAAATGTAAGTGA
>VURO01049228.1:0-16142 GCA_015108175.1 Pelvicachromis taeniatus | reverse complement strand
GGACCACTCGAGCCACAACCCGAGGAGACTTGTTTATACCCCACAGGCGGACAGCATTTGGGCAGAACGTCCTTTCTGTCCACGGTGGCCATCTGTGGAACAGTCTTCCCCAATCCATTAGACACTGCTCTACATTTAACTTGTTTAAGGCACAGGTTAGGAATTGGCTATGGATAAATCAAGTGTGTGATCATGTATAAGTTGTATAGTTTTAATGTTTTATTTGAGAATAGACTGGTGTGTATGTGTGAGTTTTGGTGATGGAGTTTTATTATGAATGAATTATGAACTTTTTATGAATTATTATCATGTCTATATTTTTTGTGTTATGGACAACAGATGGAAATTAGCCCTTTGGCTATAATCTGGTATGTTTACATTCATGTAATTTTTATACATGTATGTTCATCAACATGCACTGTCCTAAATAAATTAAAAAAAAAAAAAATTAAAGGTCATGATGGAAATGATTTTTAAAAAGAAAACAATTATCTGGTGTATTTTTATTTTACTTACTAGACCCTCTTCTCTATTGATACTCATAAACACACAGGACCCTACAATCATTGTTATTATGGTTATGTTATAGTATTGCTTCAGACTTCTTACATATTCTCTACAATCTCCCTACATAGTATTTTTTATTCCAGATATCCAAACTAGTAATTAACTGATTATTTGATGCAGACTGAAAACAACCTGCCCTCTGTATAAAGATCTGACGCTAATCTGAGGTTTCTGCAGATTAAGTTGGATAAAAACAGTGCCTCCTGAAAGTATTCACAAGGCTGCTGTTCCACGTTTTGTCACATTACAGCATGGTGGCACAGTGGTTAGCACTGTTGCCTCACAGCAAGAAGGTCCTGAGGTCAATTCCACCACCAGGCCGGGGTCTTTGTGTGTGGGGTTTGCATGTTCTTCCCATGTTTGCGTGGGTTCTCCCCGGCTCCTCCGGCTTTCTCACACAGTCCAAAAACATGCAGTTTGTGGGGATAGGTTAATTGAAAACTCTAAATTGCCCATAAGTGTGAATGTGAGTGCGACTGGTTGTCTGTCTATGTGTGTTAGCCCTGTGACAGACTGGCGACCTGTCCAGGGTGTACCCCGCCTCTCGCCCCAAGACAGCTGGGATAGGCTCCAGCGCCCCCCGCGACCCTGAAAAGGATAAGTGGCTGAGAATAGATGGATGGATTAAGTTAATTTTTTACCTTAAAATTCTGCACACAACATCTGTGACTGACAAGGGGAAAAAAGTTCTTCCAAATTTATTAAAAATGTCACAGCACAAACCAAAGTCAATGGGATTGTCTACAGACCTCTGAGACAGGATTGTGCAACAAAAAAAAAACAAAGGCAGCATTGAAGGTCCAATGAGAACAGTGGCCTCAGTCATCATTAAAGAAGTTTGTCACTTTCAGGACACTTCCTGCAAACAGAAGTTATAAACAGTGTGTGGGTGTGGCTCTTGTGCTCACAGCCATAACTGTGTAGTTGAGATGATAGTATTAAATATGATCATTTGTGCTGACATCATACAGAGCCAAGAATAAAACAAATAAATGATACAAATATATTTGTAGGATTGTACAAACAACAACCACGTCATTTAAAGTTAGCAATGACCACATTAACAGCATGCTTGTTTGAAATAGGATTTCTCAATGTAGATTGCGTCCCAGCATCCAGGGGAGGAGAATGATTAAGCATTCAATAAATTAACAGATATTGCATTTAGATTGTTCCATATGGCACTTATTCTATTTGCACAGGCTTTTTCTGCTGCCTATAGTCTTGTCCTCTTCTTCCTCCCTAAACGTTTAGCTGGCAGCATGCCCGCTGACACTGAGTGTACATCGCATCAATTTTTACCGTTTTTACTGTTGAGGTAATCTTTTAAACAAGAGTCTCCCCTTCACACGAAGGGATTTAAACTGGTCAATACCAGTAAAATTTGCTTGTGCGTGCGTGCGGCCTTTGTATGCATGCACTCAAGTGTGCTACTTGCATGTCAGCGTAAATCTTTAGTCAGCAGAGTGTATGGTTCCGCATTAACATCTGTATAGCTCTGATATGAGGCTGTAAAGCATTCAAGGCATCTGTCTCCTGAAAAATTGCAACTGCATTCACAGGACATGTAATAATGGAGCTAGTATGAATAATGCAGCCTCAAAAGCTTTTATCTGGCTATCCAAAACATACTTCTGTACTTCCATGATTATGGTCATTCTTTTTTGATTATTCAAAAGACATTTCAGTTTCATTATAAAAATCACCACACAAACAGCATGTGCACTATAATAATACGCCTAAGACGGGTACAAAGAGACATAATCAAAGTCCAGGCAAATATATTTGCAATAGTGGTGGAAAAAAAAAAAAAATCTTAAGAGCAATTATGCACCTGTTGCCATGACAACCACCAAAACACATGATCATCAACATGTCCTTGATCATACGGCTCATTGTGTAGATTTCAGAATGGGCACAACAATTTGAACACAAGTTTAGGTCATCGGTCCATCACAAAGACAGTGTCTCAAATCCACACCTATAGCCCTTTAATTACCAATTAACCTGGCACATATGGCTTTGGGAGGAAGCTGGAGTAATCCCTATTAACAGCCTGTATACCACAAGCCTTTAAAGTGGCAGCAATTAAACCATTAGTTTAAAAGTATCACTTGACGCAGCTGTGTTAGCTAATTATAGGGCACTTGCCAACATTTCCTTAAAGAGTAGATGTAAAACAGCTAACTGATCATTTGCAGAGGAATTGTTAATTTGAAGAGTTTCAGTCAGGATTCAGAATTCATCACAGTAAGGAAACAACACTAGAGTTCTTCCTGTTAAAAGGGAGTTTTTCGTCCCCATTGTCACCAAGTGTTTGCTGATGATATTCTGCTCATAGGGGTTTCTCTCTAATATAGTACAGCCTTTACCTTGTCTTGTAATATAAATAAAATTGGACTGAATTGGATTGAAATGTAATAACAGTGAAGGTATCGCTCGCCTCATTCACGTCCGGTGCGCCCGGCGCTTGTCGAGCCACCTCCGATACTGCGCTGTCACCGGCCACTTTCCAGGCCCTTGGCTGGGGGTCTTCGCCTTTTTAGACTTTTTTGCTGCTGACCTCCGGGTCGGTCTCCTGAAGTGCTTCACCACGGTCTGTGTTTCACTGTCAGTTCGTCTGTTATTCCCTTCATAGGGTTTCAGTATTTCATGCCGAATAAAGGCTCGCTTTTTGTTCAAACCTGCAACTCCGCTGTCAGCATCTGCTTTTGGGTCCTGTTTCAAGAAACACCCCGCACCCCGCCGTGACAATCTCCTTAAACAGTGTAATGGCAAGCAGGTGTTTCGCACACACACGAAAGGTGTGGAAAATGTAAATGACTGCAAATAGAAATAAATCCTGTTTTTGCTATACTGTTCCTCACTGAAATGCACATTTGACAAATAAAAATTGCTCTTATTTACACAAACACTGTTTAGGAGACATCTGTGTCTGAGATGCACCTTGCCAGGGTAGCCACTATTAGCTTATATGACTAGCTAATGATAGCACAACTCCCAGGGAGATTTCTTGTTCCAAAAAGGAAAAAAAAGGTGACTGTGACATCACAGTGGCTTTGCCCATCATATACACAGTCTATGCTGTAGTGGGCAAGGGGACAGCACAAAGCACAACATGCACCGAGGGTGACCATAATTTCAGTGCACTGCAGGATTAAAAATAGGACTCCTCTTCCCACAACAGCCAAATACTACAAATCCTGCAGGTAAGACTGAAGCATACAGTGCCCTTTGAACCTTATACAATACATAGTAAACATAAAAACAAGGGAGTGTGGGTGTAGGCACCTCGATTGTTGTAATTAGAGCTAATGAACACTAATGAACCCAAATTACCTTTGCGTGGGTGCCTGTTTCTCAGATTGTCGTGGCTCACTGTGCTGAGCAGGTGTGCTCTCTCTGAAGGGATTAGGGCTCGCAGTATATTCGTGACACACACTCACACAAAAGCACGTTAACACACACACACACATATACACACACTCCAACTGTCCACTAGCATCCTACTGTGTCTGCATCTGCTCTGAAGAATTAAAGCTGTTTTTTGTTTTTGTCTTTTTGAACTGATGCTGATAACTGCAAAAACACCCAACACTCAGAAACAACGAAGCTCCATTTAGAGGAGGCTGGATGCGTTATAGAAGTAGCACAGCACATGACAAATTGCTCTGTGTAATCTGGAGTAAAATCATGTCAGGATAATGAGGATTTATCTTCTGATGTGAAATGATAACAGTGCTACGGCTTCATAACGTCAAATTAAGCAAAAAATAATTCAACAAATCAAGCCAGTCATGCTTCAGCGTACAGCTGTTTGTATTTCTCCTCTTTTAGCTCAATCTCCAGTTCTAATTTTAAAAGTTTTCTGGTGTCTCTTCCTGTTTCTCTGGCTTTGATAGCTACATGACTACCCGACAGACTGATCTGAGATCCTCCTGTGGCTCTCTGCGCAACTGGGAAGTGAAACAAGCCCACGAGCATTTTATGTAGCTGTGGGGATTTTTGAAGAAGACAGGACAAGCTGATAACAAAACAGACTTTCTAAAATACCTGCTGCTGACTCTGATAATAAAGAACACAAATAACATCAATTTTATTGACAGTACATTTTAGAGTGTTGTGAACGTGACCAAATTTATTTTTCACTCATTAAAAATAAATCACGTACCTTCTTATAGCTTCTGAGAGGATAATATCATAATTAGCTATAATATATTATCGTGTTGTGGGAAACATTATTTGTGTCCACTCTGGTAGAGACACAGACAACATTTGAGAACCCCTTTAGATTACATTCAGTACTGTGCATTACATTTACATTATATTTGACTTAGCCAGAGCTAAGTGGACTTAAGGAAAAGTTCTTCAGACTTTCTGAAGGTCTTTTTAAGGTTCTCTTTGGACACTGTTGGAAGTTTTTTTCCTCTCATTTTCAGTCTAGTCCTTATACTTGATCATTTTAGAGGATTTGTTTTGTCTGTTAAGTCTCTTAACCTCCTAAGACCCAAACTCATTCATGGCATGCATTTTTAATTTCTCTTTGCTATTTGGGCTGATTGGAACCTGATGACTGTAAATACAAAGAATTACCAGATTTTTTTTTTTTACCTGATTTTTGTTTCTGAGAAAAATGAGAGCCACATATGAGGACATTCTTTTTAAATTTTGATCGAACAGTGGCGGTATAATGTCCTGGTAAGAGGATATCAGGCCCTTGTAGAGCAAAATGTTGTATTTTGGTTTAAATAACCCAAAATGTGATGTCCACATATGTGGGCGGCAGGTCCTAGGAGGTTAAGCTGGATGCAACACAATTTCGGTCTTCAGTGTAATTGTCTGAGTGAATGACTTTTCCTGAATTTTACAATCTGAAATCTTCTAGAAGTTATAAGCTGAGCATTAAAAACCACTTTAGCTGTGTTCTTGTGTCATGATGTGGGTTTTTGGGGCTTTGCGATTGAATCTTTTTTCCCTGAACTGTTTTTGGTGTTTTGGATTCTTAGTTCTTCATGTGACTGAGTCCTAGCTAGATATGGACCGATCCGATATACAGTATTGGTATCAGTCTGATCCTGACTTAAATCACTGGATTGGATATCGGGGAGAAATAAAAAATGTGATCCGATCCTTTAAATATCACAAAAGCACCTCACAAAACTTGCGTCATGACCTTAGCACATCGGAGCAGTATGCGTCACGAGATAGAGTGGCTGTGGTGTTGCAAGACCTGTCGGCGGTCTGGAGTTACTTCACACTGAAAGCATTTGGAGCCTCACTACGTGCTGCCAAACTGGCATTTCATCTCCCAGTAGACTATCCCAGAGAAGTAAAGCAAATGTGTAAGTTCATCTCTGAATGTTGGTAAAGCATTCCCACATTAATCTTAACAACCGATATATGGAGCTCGGACATCTGTGTGCTGTCATTGCTAAGTCTGCAGGTTAAATAGTTTTGTGGTTTGAAAAAAAAATATGAAAAACACTTTTTTTCATACTTGTGTTAAGTTTTGTATAGACATTACACAAAAAGTCTCAGGTTAATATAGAAACAGCTGTGATAAAAACAGCTTACACTGACATCCATTTGATCAAAGATGAGTGTCATGAGAAGCATGTTTGCATACTGCTTTCCACTCTGTATGTCTATTTATGTTCAGCTTTAATATGTATCAAAAAGCTTTATTTTTTTTAGTTTTAAATATAAACATTACTTTTTGCTGATATTGCACTCCTTTTTTTAAGAACCAAAGACTTTTTTGAAATCTGCATGCATTTTTGAATACATGTTTGAATATTACTTTAAATGCTTAGATTTAAAGTTCTGCTATAAGTTTAAACAAAAACATCAGTATTGCTGAACTGCAACATATTTTGGGTGCTGTGTATTTTCTGCATACAGGTATAATAGAATAGCTTTAGTGTTTTGTTTTTTTTTTAAACTTGAGTATGAACTTATACAAAATGCAGCAAGACATTTAAAAAAAAATACAGTTTTATTGAGGATGAAAGACTATTGGCATATATCCAAATTTATATCGGTATTGGACATAAAAAAAAAAAAAAGTGGTATTGTGCCATCTCTAGTCCTGGCTTTCCATTTTAGCTTGTTTCCTCTGTGTCTCATTTTCAATCCTCTTGTGTCAACTCCACTGCAGACACATAAAGTCCTGTGTCTGTGTTTTTCCCATTTAGATATGGGTCTCACTTCTGCTTTAATTTTGAAAGTTACTTGTTACTCATCATTGGCCTTTAATTAATCTTATAAAACAAAAGTAGTTTAATGTCAGGAACTAGTAAATATAATAACTTAACTGCTGTTTGAGCACCTATGGATCTGTCCTTTAATGAAGATGTGGTCCTTCTTCCTTTAGACCTTCTCTCCAGCTGGCTGAATAGCACATACATATAAAACAAACTCCACATCCAAGCCAAGGCTATGTAAGGGTCAAAGTTCCAGGTGTCTCTGAAGAACTGGAAAGATTGTAGCCGTTCAATTTCATCTCAGTTTTATTTGCAAATGGCCAAATCACAACAGCATATATGATTATATTGTAAGGTATGAAGCAAAAAAGTCTTTGGCTTGAATCTTTGGGCCAATAGGGCTTTTTCTGTGTGGCGATTTCATGCTCATCCTGTGCTTGCGTGGGTTCCCTCCGGGTATTCTGGTGTCCTCCCACAGTTCAAAGACATACATGGGTTATGTTAACTGGCAATTTTAAACCATACATAGTTGTGAATGGTTGTCTGTCTCTATGTTAGCCATCAACAGAATAGAAGAAGCAGCTTAAGACATTTATGGTTTTCAGAGATGGTCAAAATCAACCCGTTGGACTGCATGCTGTCTGTTTTAAATCACTGCAGTCCTCAGGAAATGAAGAGGATTGATATTATCACCATTCACACAGATGAAAATAATAACATTTCCACTGACTCACAGCTGGCACTTGTGTTACATTAGAGTGTTTTTTTTTTAAGTTAATAATCATCTAGAGTGCAAGTACCAGGACCATCTCTATAGCTCCGCTGGTGAGTACAATACTCCCAAATGAGTACAAGGCCAAACATATCATCCAAGATTATAACAGAGTGGCTGTAACGAGAGGAGCTGCCAATGGGCTGCAGCTTAAGATAACAGATGTCTACAAAAATGCTCACTACAGTCACCACTATGTACATCTGCTGAACCTCCACCTCTCCGTTCTTCTCTTGGTCACCCAGGAACAGCCAAGTCTGATTCTGCTGGAGGTTTCTTCCTGTTAAAAGGGAGTTTTTCCTTCCCACTGTTGCCAAGTGCTTACGCAAAGGTGGTTATTTGATTGTTGGGCTTTCTCTGTATTATTGGTGCCTTTATTAACGTGATTTTGGATAGTAATAATCTATTCATTTTTGTTGTTGAGCTTAAGGACAGCGGCACCTTACCTGTCATTCTCTACAGTCAGACCAAAATTGGACAGCCTTTTCTTTCACTCTGTGATGGACCCTTGAATGAGATTAAGAAAAAAAAACATGTATAAAAGCCCACAACAAGCACTTAGTGATCCCCCGGAGGATCCAACCAGCTAGGTTCAACTCTGCTGATTCCCTCTTTTTATGTGTCCATTTTATGTTACAGTAAGCTACTTTGAACTCTGTATGTTTGTAAGTATACAGTGTTGAAAGGGTCTGCACAAAACAGTGTTATACTCATATACAGGCACAGATAGAGAGGCATGCACACATTTACACACTTTGTAACATTTATTGGCCTCAAAAGCTTGTGATGGGTTTTCAAATGCTCACGCACAGACACACAAGCATACACACGCAGACACATGCTTACTGTGTGTGATGTGAAACAGCGGGAAGATTGCACTTTATTGCGCACACAGTCTCGCTCACACACACACATACTTGATGAAGGACAAGAAAGATGAGATACAGATGCAATATTAAACCATCGATATTTCGAACAAGAGACAACTCAGTGTTTCAGACGCAACATAAAAACTTTATTTTTTTTTTCCAGGGATAAATCCTTAGATGCCAAAACCTTTCACGTACTTTGTCTTTTATTTCTTTTACTGAACTTTTTCCTCTACTTCCTCTTTATAGAAACGCATCTAAAAACAGTACACCTACACATGGACAGAGTCTTGATGATGTTGTTGTTCATAATTATGGTGTTCCAGATACATGCAGAAGATTTATTAATTGCATATTAGTTGCATTCCACATATTAATTATATTAACCCTTTCATGCGTGAATTATGACAACCTCAATCTGGATTCTTTTCTTAAGTAGTTTTATTCATCTTTAGGCATGAAAAGATAAATAAAAATACTTAAGATAAAAATCCTGATCGAGGTTGTGATAATTCATGCATGACAGGGTTAAATAACAATAATTGCAATGACGCACATCATCCATCTATAGTAACATTAAACGACCAGTGGGTGGCAGGGTATGGAGTGACACATCAGTGTCGAAGGTAGTGGTTTATATGCAGGTATACGTTCAACACTGACACAAATACAAGAAAACTGCCTTTGAATAGCTGCCCACTGTAGTGACCACTATGTGTGAAAGAGTTAATATCAATTCATGTCTGTAGATCTGTTGAATGTCGTGGAGTTATGTGGTTTTAGTCACTTTGCAGGTATTTGTTTATCTATTTTTCCTATACATATACATGCATATACACGCATGAGTGATGGATGGATGGGTGTCTCACTGCAGACTAATGCCAATCAAGCAAAATCAGCCACTCGCAACAACATACTTCAAACAGGCTTAATTAGACAACACTATAAAAAGACCTTTGTTTCTGTAGTGCAGATAAGTAGCTGATCAGAGGTATTAAATCAGCAATCAATCAGAAATCAGCTTTTCTAATTAAAATTAATTTGGTGAGTGAGAGGACAACGGTCTTTTAAAAGTTGTCTCACTAAGCCAAAGTCTAAACTCAAGCAAAAGCGTTAACATGATAAGAGTGTCCACTCTGTTTCACTACTGTGCAACTCAAAGTGGAAAAATTACAGAACATTTACAGGATATGTCATGTATTTGCTGTGTCATCCATGAAATATTTACAAGATTAGACAAGGGCTTCAGCCAGCTGGCAGAACTGTGAACCACCATGTTGTCCAAAAACAATGAGAATAGCAAAACAACACCAAAAAAATCCAAAGCACACGAAATGTACTACACGTGGAAAATGTTATAATATTGCCGTAGGTGTGTGGCAGTACTCTGCACTTAATTCTAAGCAGTAACCGCTTATGTGTTTGACAAAATTAAGACACTCTTTAGCCAGTAATTAAAATTTATTGTAAGACACCTAATGATTCAGTAGCTCGTAAAACCACCTTGAATAGCAATAACTTGAAGTAATCGTTTTCTTTATAACTTTATCAGTCTCTCACATCATTGTGCATATTTGTTTATGCTCTGTTAAGGTCCTGCCACAGCATTTCGAGCAGGTTAAGCTCTGGATGCTGACAGGATGACAGGACTATTGCAACACCTTGATTTCCTTTTTTTTTTTATTCCCTTATTTTGTCAACCATTCTGTTGTAGATTTGCTTCTGCGCTGTGGAGCATCATTGTCCTGTTGCATGAATTTCAGCCAAGCTTTAGCTGTCAGACAAGAGTTTACAGACAACACAGTGATTGCAAGGTGCTCAGGTCCTGTGGCTAAAAAGCAAGCTCATCACCCCTCCAGTACCATGCACAACAGCTGGTATGAGGTGTTTGTTCTGAAATACTGTTGGGTTTCTCCAAAAAGTAGTGTTGTGTACTATTTTCAGACATCTCCACTTTGACCTTTTCTGTCCAAAGGGCATTGTTGCAGAAATCTTGTGCTTATTCAAATGCAACTTTGCGGTCTGATTTCACGGTAAATTTGCTGCTGGGAAGATTGTGTCTTTTAACACACACCTGAATGTTTCAGACAAGTAAAGTTATCGTATAGAATCCTGTGATTTTTTAACATAACTGTATGAGTGCTATAAGAGTGTTTGTGTAAATGGTTATGTGAGGAGATATGGAGTTACTGTTTTACAAAAAAAAAACATGTCATAATAAATACAGTGATTTATTCCAAACCAACCCCAACAAATAACTATTTGACTTTATTATTTATTGAAACATTTTTTCAACCAATAAAAATGTAGATATTCAGAGCACGCTATCAAATTTATATTAACAATATTAACAAATTGAATATCCTTAAAACAAATACTACTCAAATTACTAAAGATTTAGGTTTGATTAAGTTTTCATCTGAAAAGTGTTTGAATTATTTTAAAGCTAGATTATTCTTATACTCAAAGTATTTGACATCTAAAATGCAGTTGAAATGAAATGTTTTGCGTTGGGAGTATAACCCACATTGCAATTATTTTTACAGATAAATTATTTTTCATCCAAAGCAAGGTCAGGCCAACCTGGCACCACATGAAAAGTTAATATAACAAAGCATGAAGCTCAGAGTGAAACATGATGGAAATATTCAGGTGTGCAGATGCTATGCCTTTTCAGGAACTGGAGACAAGATGAACTACACACTGACAAGAATGGAGTTCCACTCCATTCTTCAGTGGCATGCCATCCCCTCTGGCTTGAAATTGTCTGAAAAAATGATTCATTTTCCAGCTGGACAATTGCCCTAGACATACAGTGACACTGTGCCATGGCTGTTTGAAGTCTTGGGAAGGCAAAGAGTACTGACATGCGTGGCTTCCCCCTCACAGTCAGTAGACATCAGGCTCACCAAACATCTTTGGGAATATTTCAGAAGGCAATAACTAAAAGCTCCCGACTCCCACTCAAATGAGCTGAGAAAGAGGCTTGAACTATTTGGATTCCCATTTTTAGAAACTTGTATAATCAACCAGTCTGATAGGAAAGAGGTTTTTTTTGTGTGTTTTACAGTACTGAGGTTTTTTGTAAAAATCTATATTTTATTCACTGAATATTTAGTTAGGCGAGGAAGTTAGGCAATCGGTAAAACTCCAACAGAAGTGGCAAAGCTACAGATATTCTGTACTTAGGTAAAAGTACAGATACTAGAATTAAAAAAAATACTAATGAAGTATATAGTAAAAGTTGAAAACTAGGTCTTTTGGAGGACATGTCTACCAATTAAGTAAACTGAACCTTGTGCTGTATTAATAATAAAATTAGTAGACAGGAATAAAACTTTATTATAGTCTAAATTTTGATTCTAATAAATGTACTTGGTTTGAATAATTTAACAAAAGAAAGAAAGATACTCACCCTCTATAGCCTACAATGTACAGGTTGTCTTTGGCTCCAAACAGGAAAATTAGTAGGAAAGAGCTTAAAGTGGGATTCAGCATGTAGAAGAAGCCTAAAATAAGTTATAATGGCTCCGAATGGAGAAACAACAGCTCACACGGAGCCACTGTGCACCAGTAACACACTGTTCTTTAATTTCACCGTACAGCAAACTAACCTGTTCCTCCTACACTAACCTGCAGAGTATTTTATGGAACATTTAAATAACACAGTTTGTTTTGCAGCACATTTCCCAACATGAAAAACATAATGTCACATGTACAGACCCAATATCGGATCTAACAAAGGAGGACTTACATGTAAGCTTTAAATCTCCAGTTGATCAAATACCACCGAGCAGTCCTTACCTCTCTTCTATAACCTCTCTTCTTCCTTTTTGTGAGCACAACTTATGGGCATCTGCCGTTCTAGTGTTATGTCAAAAAACAAACAACTTAGCTCCCGACTATAACACATGGTTTTGGCTCGTTCATCTCTTTGTAGGCCATAACCCCTGGTGATTAATACACAAACAGATTGTCTTTCATGTGTTACTGTTTAGGCTCAAAACAGTTTGATGTTTGAAGGCCCACAGTGAAGATACCTCCCTTTAAATGCCTTAATCCAAAATGTAAAAAGTTTTAAGGATATAAGTAGTCGAAAGAACAGATATTTGTTTCTCTGTTTTCAAAAATTCAGCTCATCCTCATGATGGCCGTTCATGTCTCACTTTTGTATTTTTAATGGGACGCCAAACAATATTTTGGGAGGCTATCAACATGTTAAAAACCTGGTGTACACTAGAATCTAATTCTTTTAATACATCCATCACTTTGATTTGCACAACTGCAAGTGAATGACGATGTTGCACTAGGACATCCTTGTTAACATGATAATTATAGTCCATTAAAATTCCTCATGCATAAACACAACATAAACACGCTTAAGCAAGCTTACTCCATTTGACAGACAACAAATGCCACTTTGTATATTGTCACGTATACTAATGAGTCACTGCATCACAACTACACTTTTTAATACATTGTGTGTCACCCTCTGGCCACCAAAATAGTTCTGACATGTCAAAGCATGGACTCCGCAAGGCCTCTGAAGGTGTCCTGTGCTATCAGGCACCAAGATCTTAGCAGCAGATACTTTAAGTAGCAATGATGGATCACCGTGGATTGGACTTGCTTTTCCAGCAAATTCCACAAAATGCTCAACTGGATTGAAATGTAAGGACTTTGGAGGTCAAGTGAACACCCTGACATTTCTGTCAGGTTTGTGGAACTTTTCCTAAATGATGTTTAAAGTGTCTCCGGTGACATTACACCAGTTCAATTAGGGAACATCTTTGCCATGAAGTAGGCAATAAGGTCTGCAACAATGAATAATGGACAGTGAGGTGATCACTGCAAGCCACATGAATGCAGGACCCCTTATTTTCTAGCAGAATATTGCTCAGACCAGCTCTCAGAGGTGTTTTGTTTCGGGGGATTTTTAACAGTGTCTCCTACTGCCATTTTCCCCCATTTTAAAGGACATACCAGCACCCTGTCATGCACATGCTGCAAAAGAAAATGTGATCCAACAGAATAAGCTGCATGCATGCCCATTTTAGTTACTTTTAGGATTCTGGCTGGTCTGTGGCTACGTAACCCTAGGTGCAGCAATCTACATTACACTGAGTGGTAAAATATCTTTAAGCTGATTTGGGAACGCCTGCATATGTCACAGCCCTGTGTTGTTGTTGTTGTTGATTTTTGTGTTGATTTGGTGATGTGAAGTCTGTGAATATTTTTGGATCTATGATTTTTTTTATTTTACTCTATGCTTCTTTTAGTGATGTCTTTTACTTTTGGCATTCCAGTTTTTGGTTCATGTCTTGCCTTTTGTTAATTTTAGTTTCAGTTCCCTCAGTGTTTCCCCATCCACTCCTACCACTGTGTCATCTTTCTGTTTAGATCTTTGTAATCTTCCCTTGTATCTATCCATGTTTATTGTGAGTTGTCTTGCCTCCATTTTCTGCATGTTTCTCTTGGATTAATTGCTTGTCTCATGCTTCTTCAGAGTTTGTTATCATTATAGTTATCATCATATTAATCTCATTTCGTTATTTGCTTCTTTTTTTTTGTCTTCTATGTTTAAGTAGTCTGGTCTTTCTCTTAGTCTTCGTTGTAAAGTATGTTTCCTAAGTTTTGCCTTCATAGGACTTGTCTCTTTAGACTTTGTTTAAATGGGATTCATTTCAGCATTAAAAGAAACATTTTTGCTTCAGCTTTAAGCCTCCTGGGTTGAGGTCTTAACCTCTACACACTACACATCTTCACAGTATATGGCTCTACGCAGAGCTTAAATAGTCCTGAGGGGTGCACTATGAGGCACAATGAATGGGTTAGCGAGCTATGTCGACCTTAAAGTCAGAGCTTTCTGTGTCATGAAAGTGGCTCTTTTATCACCTGGCTAAATCATCCTGGTAACTTATAACCTGGCTAGGAGCAAGTTATGTTCAGATGGTCAGTTTTAAATTGTTTAAAAATGTCTGTAATTTCAATATAGATTCTTTGCTGGGGAAACCCCCCGAAACAAACAAAAAAAAAAACAATAACAAAAAAACAGCTAATTTAGAATCACCATTTAACCTAACCCCACTCACTGCATGGCAAGGGACAGGGTGGATTCAAACCCAGGACCTCGAAATCACAAAACAAACAAAGCCAACCTTACTGAGCTGAATCCGCCACAATGGTTTAATACAGTACTAAGATAAAATGACCTATTTTGTAAGAAATGACTGCTCACAGTACATCAGAATCAGACATTTTTTTCAACTAATAGGCTCTGCTTTCCAGAAAAACTATGTCAAGGTCAGTGTTGCATTCATATTAACCTAAACTGAGAACAAATTCACTCATTTGCAGTTTAACCAAAAGCCATAATATGAGACACACACTGTTTTAGCTTAAAGTTTTGCCTGACAGTGTGGCAAATGTAGAGATGTGTAGTTGTGCACAGACATGTCACAAACATGAATGACAAACGTAATCACTTTGCGCTTTCAGTCCATCCATTCACTTCCACTTATCCTTTTCAGGGTCACAGGGGGCGCTGGAGCCTATCCCAGCTGTCTTAGGGCAAGAGGCTGGGTACACCCTGGACAGGTTGCCAGTCTGTCACAGGGCTAATACATAGACCCAAACAACCATTTGCATTCACTCATTCACACCTGTGGGCAATTTAGACTTACCAGTTAACCTAACCCCACGAACTGCATGTTTTTGGACTGTGGGAGGAAGCCAGAGTACCTGGAGAGAAGTAGTTTACATGTTCTCCCCATGTTT
Organism: Pelvicachromis taeniatus; assembly: GCA_015108175.1. Taxonomy (NCBI): domain Eukaryota; kingdom Metazoa; phylum Chordata; class Actinopteri; order Cichliformes; family Cichlidae; genus Pelvicachromis; species Pelvicachromis taeniatus. The sequence goes on along the minus strand of VURO01049228.1, from coordinate 954 downwards.
GTGTGGGTTCTCTCCAGGTACTCTGGCTTCCTCCCACAGTCCAAAAACATGCAGCTAGTGGGGTTAGGTTCGCTTCCAGTCAGTTCGGCAAAAATAAATAGCTGCCCTCTCTCTGTGACACACGTACATAAACTCAAGGGTGTAACAGATTTTCCCATCACCTCTGTAGAAAATTGTCTGGACATACATGCACACCCTTGATAGATGATCATTGAACACAAAACAAGAGAAAGAGAGTGCAGATCATTTAGTAAGCACCCATAAAAGGGCTTAAGAGGGGAAAAAGAGGGACAGAGAAAAAGCAAGGCAGAAATGGAGAAGAGGAGAAGATGATTATGAGGTTGTACTGGCAAATGGATATTGTGAGAATTATTCAGTAAATGACAGAGAGATTGGGTAATATTTACCAAACAGTTCAATGATAGATATGCTGAATTATTCAACAAATGGTGTAGTGATGCAGAGCGATGGGAGTGCAGAGTGATGATATAAGGACAAGAAGGGGAGTCGAAGACAGAGCTATTTACAAAATGGTCAAAGGCACGTACAGCAGATGTGTCAAAAATAAGAGAAGCGAGGGCAAGCGAGGAGGAGGAGGAGAGGAAACAGGAGGAGGAGGAGGACTGTGGGGAGGTGTGAGTAAAGGAGACGAGATGGTAATTGGGCCATCATGACTGTCACTGAAAGCAAATAACCAAAGCCATAATCGCAACACACACACGGAGACAAACTGTGTTCCTCTGCAGCAGTGTTCCTGTGGGTGGGTGGAGGGTATTATTCTCTACCTGTTTATCAATTACAGTTTCTGCTGTGTCATCAAAAGATGGTTTGTTTTTCGCTTTTCATTGTGTGTTTGTGTATGCTTTTGTGTGTGTGTGTGTGTGTGTGTGTGTGTGTGTGTGTGTGTGTGTGTGTGTGTGTGTGTGTGTGTGTGTGTGTGTGTGTGTGTGTATA
>VURO01049225.1:41125-59832 GCA_015108175.1 Pelvicachromis taeniatus | reverse complement strand
TCTGCGTATGTATCTATCTGTCTCCATCCGTGTGTGTGTGTGTGTGTGTGTGTGTGTGTGTGTGTGTGTGTGTGTGTGTGTGTGTGTGTGTATAAATAGTTCTGTCATTACTTTGTTCAGAGTTATGTTGTACTTGTGTGCTGTATTCAGTAGTCCCCATGTTTCTGTTTCATAGTACTTGAATGTTTGGATTACCCAGATTATTGTTTATCATACCTCCAAGGATTCAAAGATTTTTGGACTGCGTGTTTTGGGCTATCAGCAATAAATGTTGATTTTATGTTTGTGCTTTTGCCTCCTGCATCGTGAACTTGGGTCCTTTAAAAAAACAAACAATAATCATAATAGCAGATGATGAAAGCCCCATCTTGTGAAATATGGAAGGATATGTCAGTGATAACTGTTTAGGTTTTAATTAAATGTTTTTAATGGAAGGAATAAAACCTTTCAGAAAACTCATGTAACTTTGTTACAAATGCATAGCTTCATGCCAGCAAAACTTCAAATACCACTCATATATCTGTGGATAATTGACTCTGAGATGCACAAGCACACCTCTTGAATGTGCTTGAAAAATATCATTTGTTACCATAGATGTGAAAAATGCATTGGAAATCTGTCTACAAGGATTTCTGAAGCTGTAATGGCAGCAGCACTCTCCATAAATGTAGTATGAAAAAAGGAGCTGCCTCTCTGTCCGCAGTATCTTAAGAGGAGAAAATTAAGTCATTGCTGAGAGCCTCACTGTCCAAAAGTGACAAAGTGTCTCCACTGGATAGTGCTTTTTAGTACATAGTAAAATCTGGTGTGTTTTAAAGGTGGTAGTGTTTACAGTGTGTTTGCCTTCTATTAAAAGGAACCCATTCAAATAGATCAGTGCTTCCTAAAATTTTTTAATGTAATGCTTCATCAGAACCTCATGTTCAAATGTGTTAATTTGATGTTGACTATTTTTCCTTTTAGAAAATCATTAGCTGTTTCAATTGTTTAATTCAGCAGTTTAATTTGTTTACCTATTCTTTTGGCCAAAAATAATAATAATAAAAAAAGAATACACCTGCAAGCTGTGCTTTTAGCTACCAATGAGCTTTTTTTTTTATATGCAGAACTTTTTAACTAGATATTTCAGGTGTTCTTTCAGTATATTTCTAACAATTTAATTTGTTAATTTACATGTTATCTAACAGTAACAATTTGTTTTTTGGTTTTAGAACAATTTGTCTGTTAAATTTAGCTAACATTTTCTTTTGCTTATCTGTTATTTATAGGCAGTATAAAATAGTGAGACCAAAAGACCAACAACTGCAAAAGCATAGAAAATATGAGGGAAGGTAAATAAAACACAACTGAAGTAGAAAAAACAACTTCAGAGGGTTCAGTGTCTTGCTTAAGGATAATTCGACATACAGACTATATAAGCCAGGGTTCGAACCACCAACCTTTTGATTAGCTGACAACCCACTTTACCTCCTGAGTCACCTATTACCTGTTTATTTGTTTTTTTTCAAAGATTTCTTGGGTTTATTGTGACTGTCTATTAAACCTACCATTGCTTATGCATTAATATTAGCTAACTATTAACTTTTAAACCTCCTCAAGTCTATTCACTTCTACAATTAAATGTCAGCTTTAATTAATTAACTTGATACTTAAGCAGTACCGTCACAGGTCACTTCAGATTTACAACAGCAGTCACGTAATAGTTCAGGGTCACCTGCCTTAATGCTCAGCTTTCAGTTTACTTCTAACATGATGCAGCTACACTGCCACATTATTCAGTTGCTGCTCTGCGCGTTAACACGTTCACGAAACCGAACACACACTTCAGCTGTCTTTTCCTCTGATTTACTGTTTCTCATATCACATAATAAACTTAGAGCATATTTGCACTTTGTAAACTAAAACTCAACCTTGACAACAAAGAATGTTTCCTACTTTGTCTGCTTCAGGGTCACACTGTATTGTAGCCTTATCTTTACAAAATAGCCAAGATAAATAGTTGTTGTAGCCCTTAAGAGGACCAACTTACCACTCAGAGCACATGTTCACTTGCTACTTTATTAGGTACAACTGCTTGGTTGCAAAAATCCTCTGAATGGTAGGTTTTATCACTTCTTCAATAAATTATTCAAACTAACACGCAAGATGTGTCATTATAAAGCAAATGAATTAAAAAACCTGCTTCACCGTTTGGATATGGATATTTTAGTAGGTACTCCTATTGAAATGGTCATTTATGCAAATGACTAATTAGCCATTGACATGGCAGCAACTCATTGTGTTTAGTAATGTATGCATGATCAAGGCAACCTGCTCATGTTCAAACCAGGCATCAAAATGGGAAAGAAAGGTGATATAAGTGACTTTGAACGCATCATGGTTATTGGTGCCGGATGGATGAATAAGTATCTTAGAAACTGCTGGCCTACTCAGTAAACTATGTCTAAAAGAAGATATCCAGTGAGCAGTTGTTCTCTGGGTGAAAACGCCTTCTTGATGCAAGAGGTCAGAGGAGAAGGGCCAGGCTACTTTGAAGTGTTAGGAAGTCAACAGAAAATGAAGAACCCACTTGACACAGCTAAGACCAACCTTGAAGCAAATGGGCTACAGAAGTGGAAGAGCGCACCACGTACACAGTTCGCACAGGCTCGCCAACATTGGACACCAGAAGACTGGAAAAACATTGCCTGGTCTGATGAGTCACAATTGTATTTTGGCATCATGAAGGCATGAATCCATCCATCCATCCATCCATGAATCCTTGAATGAACACTTCAGGTGTACTGGTGTGTGGGATATATTCTTGGCACTCTGAGCACGTAGTACCCATTAAGCCTAGTTTAAACACCACAACCATGGTGACCTATTCGATTGCTTTATAAACACAGCTTACCCATCTTCTGATGCTTTCAGCAGGATGATGCACCATGTCACAAAATTCAACTCATCTCAAACTGTTTTTTTGAATAAGACAATGATTTGACCGTACTCAAATGACCGTATCTCAGTCCAATAGAGCAACTTTGGGATGTGGCGAAACAGCAGATTTGGATCATGCATGCACAGATTTCTGCAGCAACTGTGTGACGCTGTCTTGTTAAGATCTTTTGTTTGCAGTGGCTCAGCAGGAGGGGAAATGATAGTAGCAAAATGCAGGAATACAAAATAAAATGGAAATTTGTTTAAACACCAGTGGTAGTCCAGAATTTCACAACTGGTACATTTTTACCAAAAACGTAACACAGATGGTTACATTAACTCAAACTGAGGTCTGATACAGTTTCTTTGCTGCTTTGGCAACAGCTAAACCATCACCCTCCCACCACAGTTTCCGAGGTCACATTGTCTGCTTTAATCTGTTAGCTCCTCAAAGGAAACTTGAATACAACATTTGAATTGTCTTTGAATCGCGAGACATGTGGTGGTGGGAATAGACTTGCTTTCAGCTAGAACATAAGGCCCCAACAGTGACAGTCTAATTATTCACTTATTCCATGTAATTCAGCTCTGTAATTCTGTGCAGAAAAAAATCGGACAGCTGAAGGATGTTTGATGATTGTTAAGTCCCATGGCTTGATCCTTGACATATTTTAATGTAGTATATTTGATTTTTTTCTATTAGTTTAAAAATGCAGCTTAAACTATCTATTTATCCATTTATTTATTGGTACATTGGGAGCAGCATTCTTATCCTTGTGTTACAGAGCAACATTATCATTCATTTGAAGTGTTTCTGGCCACCTGGCAAACCTGTCTCCATTGACTCCACTAACTCCTGAGGGAAATATCTGGCTCTTTAGCTGCTAAATGCTTCAACTACGTTTGCCAGCTTGCTGCTAACTCTGTCTGTATGCTGCATTGTGCTGGAAAAGCGACTGGCCGGTTGGTTTTCAGAGTTTCCCCCCTAAAATTCAGCTTCCTGTTGTAGCTGCAAATGCTACTTTAAGAGAAATGAAATTGAGGAAAACTGTAAAGGTCCATAGTTGGTAATTCTTTGAAGGTTAATCACATCATAGATGAAACCCTTTCATATTGTAATAATGTTTTCAGACTTATAGTTATAGCTGCTTTAAAGTGCTCTTTTGGCACATATATAAGCAGTCAAAATTAATGTAGTACTGACAACATGATGTGATCTTATTTAATTCATATCAATGTAAAAGTTTACATCAATGCCAGCGTTCAGTTCAGTTTTATTTAGATAGCGCCACATCAAAATGACAACAATGCACTTATTGTAAGTTAAAGACTGCACAGTAATACAGAGAAAAAAAAGAAAGAGACAGGTTAATCAAAAAGATGCTCTATTACGGGGTGGTAATCAGCACAAAAAGTCCGCAGTCATTAAAGAGGGAGTGTAGTGATCAGGCAGCATCTGTGCCTAAAATGTAGCCTAGGGTTAGGGGTTTGTCCCTAAAGGCTTCTACAACCAGTTAGCTGCGCTTTGAAAATAAATATGAGGTGTGATCAGAAGGAGTGGATAATAGGAGAGAAATAAGAGAGACTGAAGATAGAAACTGTAGTGTTTGGGTTCACTAGCAGGGCATGAACTCAGGGAGTATCAGTTATCCAAAAAAGTACCAGAATTCTGAAGATGAACAAGAAGGGACTAAGGGTGGGTTGGATTTGACAGATTCAGAAGCACTTGCGGGAATTTTTTTTATTTATTTATTTATTTTTTTAGGTACTTCATGATTAAGGGGCTCATCGCTGCTGTCTGTAAGGTCATATTGAGGGCATGTGGTTTGGTGGGGAAAAGAGCAACTGAGAAAGACTGTAGGTAGGCTTGAGAGTTTCAGGGGATGGAAAAAGTGGAATTCACTGTTGAAGGCCTTGACATTTAAAGCATGAGGCTAATAACTTTGGGATTTGAGAAGATGCTCAAGATAAACAAGCTTTCACCTCGACTGTCCTGAAAAGATGGGAAACTGATGAAAAAGAATGGTTTAGTCAGCAAAAGTGTCAAGAACTATTCGTTTAAACGAGACCAATTAAGCTTTCCCTGATTTTCTGTGTTACAATTAGGTAAATATGTTTTGGGAGGAACTGCACCAATACCCAGTGTAAGTTAATAATGCTGTATTTTGAACAATTCATTTTGCAAATCTACTCTAGGAGTTGGGGTTAGTGTTTGCCATTTATACTTCGGTCACTGCTAGGACCATGGGGATCCTTGCTTAAAGACCAAACGGCTGTGAATCAAAAGTCTCGTCCTTAATTTAAAGCTGCTTTAAACTAAATAAAAGGCAAAAAAAAAAACCCAAACAAACATACCTTGAAAGTGGTAAGCCCTCTTTCTGCAGCTTTTCCTCTCTTTTCTAATTCTGTCACCAGATGAGCACTTGTGATTTTTATTTTCTAAAATTAAAATACTTTTCTGACCTTTGACTTTTTGTGACAGTCAAACCACGTCAGAGGACAATCCTTTGCGTAATCCATTGTTTGTGTTTACCTCCTTCACTGTTCTCTTACTCATCGAATTTAGTCTGAAAAGATGTGTGATTTGCCAAAGAGCTTGACTGTGCTGAAGCCTGTAAAACGTCTCCAGATCAGGTACAAGAGTCTCTCTCAGAACCTTTGATTTACACCATGCTGAAAGATTTTTCTCCCCCCCCACTCATTCCAAAAGCATGTTGCCTATCTTTCCTTTAAACAACACAGGAACTCCAGCAACACTTAAAAGTAAAAAGTACTTTTTACTTTTAAGTGTTGCTGGAGTTCCTGCGTTGTTAGTTTCTTATCCTCTCATTGCACCTTGGAAGTAGGTGAAGTTGTGCCAGGAATTTTTGTTGCTATCTTGCCTTTAAGAAAAGTGCTGCCAAAGTCAAATTCTGGAGAATTGAGAGAGAGAGAGTCGCTCATAGTTTATAATTTGGGTTCTTACGGTTGATTTAAGCCAGTGTTTTTTGCAGTCTTTGCAGCACCGCACTATATGTACACCACTGCTGTACAACTTTAAAGTTTTTGAGAAATCTATGGTTTAGGCATTGAACATTGATTGTGATTTATTCTGACCGTTCCTCTGAGGGAGTGAGTATGTCTTACCTCCTTAAGGTGACTGACAGATGTGTTCTGTGTCCCTGCAGGTTGAGGTCATTATTCGTGGCAGGAGAGCGATGTGATGTGGAGACCCTGCAATGGGCAAAAAGGAACTTTGGAGTTCCTGTTCTGGATCACTGGTGGCAAACTGGTAGGAAGAATTTTACTTTCTAAAGACAGAAGCAAAAGAAAGCAAGTGATTTGAATTGGGGAAGGATAATTTTATCTTCATGATAGACTGTATGCAAAGTGAAGATTATTTAGCTTCTTGCTAAATAATCTCGTTCCATGCTTTCCCTTTAGGTCAAGGTTTCATGTTGAACAGAAAAGAGAAAACTCAAATCGCCGGCTCATTCCTAAACATCACTCAGTGAGCTGTGCAGCAACACTTTCATTTCTTGGTTCTGTATCATCACAGGACGGCCAGGCTTACACACAGAAGTGAACGTTATAAACTTAATGCCACTGGGGTTTTTTTTTTCCTGTTTTTTGTGGTTAAAGGCAAAATTGTTAAAACGTTTATCTTTTACCATATGCTCTGAGTGAACTGCAGTTTTAATTATGCCATTATATGAAGCTAAGAAGCACTTTTTTCTTAAAATTTACGGACAAAGTCCTTTCGATATGGAAAGCATTTCAAAGGCTTGAAGTTCTTTATTAGCAAGAACTCCATGAGATGATGTAACTTAATTTGATCTTTAAGAATCAGCCATTGTTTAACTTTATCTGCTTGAGATGACTATAAATGTGATCTTTCCTATATTTTATTAGTGCCTTGACATTAACTTGACCTTGAGCGAAGGCATACTCCAGAAAATCGCTATTCTCCTAAATGCCTGCTGACATAATTTAGCACATTTTATCACACTTTCCTCTATGATTAATCCTTTGTACGGTTAGTATCACAGTTTTGGGGATTAGACCCTCTCTGATGGGGGAACTGTAGCACTTTAAGCTTTTCTGGGAACCCATCATTACTCAAGTGATATGGCATATACAGCAAAGGGATTTATAGACATGATAGTCAAATCAGTGGCTTGGAGGGTTAAGAGAGCAGTTATAAAATGTAATTGCTGTAACTTAATTATTATATTTTTAACATATTCAAAGTGAATCAGATGAATGACAAATGTGCCCATTTTATCATATGTTTTTACCAAGTAATGAACCAAGAGTTCATTAGTTGCTATAATAGTTGTCATTCTGGTGGGACTATAAGATTTCCTTTTCTCAAGTGGTCACATTCCCAAGCAGCACTGACACAAGAACCTTGATTGGTGTGTCCTTATAACTAATTTTACTTCGCACTGATATGTAGGGTGGCCAGATATGTAGACTTTGAAGGTAAGTCTTTTTGTTCTAGTCAAAGTGTGGTTAGGCTCTTCACCCCCTATGCTCAGTGAAAAACACAAGTTGGCAAAAAGTCCCAAGTTAAAGTTTTGGAGATTTTGTTGAATATGACAGGTTATTCAAACATGAGAAAATGTGGTGTGAAATGACACAGTATGTGCATGTCACAATTGGCATACTTTTCTGAGCCATTTTCACAATCTATGGATTCATTCCTACTGAAACTGTAAGACTGTTACCAGACATATAAGCAGCTGAAATAACAGTGAAATATTAGAGAAAAAGGGACCATAAGAAGAAACGACAGCTTCCTTTTATTCTTATTTTACTTACTGAAGGAGAAAGTTATTAAAGCTGAACTCAAATATAATATACTTGACTACCTCCCAGCGTTGTTAATGCATCTTACTTTGTTCTACAAATACTGTGTTTGTCTCAGATTTAACATGTTGGGATGTGGTGTGGTCACCATACTCATATGGGATCCTGAGATGTGAGGCCTGAGCTTTGTGTTAAATGAAGAGATAAAAAGGGAAGAAAACAATCACGGGTATGTTGTCCATCTGTTCAGGGGTGCAAATTCAAATTGCTTCTTAGCTGAAGCATGCTTTGAGTTACACAGCTTAATGATGAGTCCTTCTGTTTGTTGGTGCAATAATACACATACGTAAAACAAGACTTAACTGATCATGTTGATTTTTCATGTAAACATGAGTGTAGGAGTTTGTGGTTAGTCAGCCCTGGTCCAAAGGGTCTTTCACCTGGGTCTGTCTGAAAGGGTCTGTCTGAAAATTTCCATTTTCATAGTCGGTTACTTTGCCGCTTTGCACTTTGGATTAATGGTCTGCCTAGAAAGGTGAGTCCTGATCATCATTTTTTAAAAACTTGATAGGTCCTTTAACTTCTTGGGTGGAGTTTGTGGATTTTGAAAGAGTGCACAAGCTTACTTTCTTCATCTTCCAGTTAACCTGTGGCACACCATGACTGTTGTTATTCAGGGGAATAAGATAAGTAATTGCACTCTTGGGTTCTAGCTCTCATTGCACTGTTTCTTTTGTATTGATTCTTGAATGAGAAAGACCTTATTAGCTTTTTGAATGGGAGGCTTGAATACACGCAGCATGCTAATGCCATGTCCTCCTTCACACGCATCGTTTCATTGCCTTACTTCTCTTGAACTAATGACACACAGTGCCACAGTGACAGAACACAACTATTATTATATTGCTTTGTTTTTGAATATCCTGTCAGTGCAGATGGGGCATCAATGTTGGAGAAGATGACATCCCTGTGTTAAATATGGAATCAATATTGTGGCTGAACGGTTGGGAAAACCATTGACCTTCAATGTTGGTATATGCAGGGCACTCCAATCAAAGTACAGATTAGCCTGCTTGGTTGATTGTGTTGTCCAGCCTGAACTGAAATTTTAAAAGCTTTTTTGTGTTATAGAAATGTGAACTATTAAAACTGAGGTCAAGGGAGTTTGTCCAACTACTTAGCATGTTTTTGAGATTTGAAAAAGGCACATTAGTTCTTGGAGTTTCATGATGGGGGTACATTGAAAGGTTATGGTATCAGGCCTTTTGCTGTTGTCTTTTGTTTGTTTCCATATTTGTTTCCACATTTACAGTGATATGGATTCAGTAGTGGCCTATTATGATGAAGAAGACAGCTGAGCCTAACGGCAGTACTCTGGTCAGTGTAGATTTGGGTAGTGACCAAAAGATCATGAACGTCCTACTAAGGGTTCATCGCTAACCCACAGCGATGGAATGAGAAGCATGTTGATTCATGATTTGGGCACCTGTGTACGATGCTCCCTAAGTGTGGTGTTTCAGCCATGTCCAACCAGGAGGAGCTGCAAAATGTCTCCTGACTGGTTGGAGCCAGTGTCTTTTGGCTGGGAGGTCTGAGTACATCTGCTTGAACTACTGCCACTGTGCCGGAGATCAGAATAGATTCCACAAATGGTAGATTGAGTCCATATTGCTGAATTTTGGTACGCCCACATTTTAAAACCCTTTGAACACCCCCAGAATAGCTGTTCATTCCCCAAAAGCAGTCTTATCTTGCCAGAAGAATTTTGAGACTTTACACACTTCTCCTCACAACAAACTTTCCAGGAAATTCAGCCTGTGCTGGCTATGGGTAACTGGTGAATAAAGAGTAGAACAACATCTTGCCTAAAGACAAAAGCAACTTTAGGATTTAAGTAATGAAAGCCTTGGGTGGGAATTCACAGTATGTCTGTTTAATAATGTAGAACTAGCCTAAAGCTATGTGCATCATATAAAGATATATTTACAACGTTATATATACAAACAGTGCATTGCTTGCCAGTATTCAAACCTCACCCTGTAAATTTTGCTTACCACCATGATTGACCACTTTGTCTGCAATTTAAGATAACCTTTAGGGGCACCTTTTCTTTTGTTAGACAGGGGAGCATTCAAATATGCCTGTATTTATTTTTTGGTCTCTATACAGATAGCATGCTTGATTTGGGGAAGCAGCCTGCATTCAGTCTAGACTAGGTTTAATGATTGGGTACTCTCTTGGGTGGTGACCTTCCGATCCCAGAACTGGGCAACAGTTTCATATATTGTTGGTTATTGATTAGCAGAAGAGCTGTGTCGGCACTGGATTCCTTCTCTATGGTATTTCTGTTCTTAGTTTAAACACCCATAGACTCACATTTTTGTTGCATAAGGCTTTGTATGAGCATTTATTGTTCATATCGCCAGTGTGGGAGTTGAAGGGTCCAGAAGAAGTTGCAGTAATCCACTGCCAAACACAAGCATCATGCTCACAAGCATTCTGCTGTCATCTTATTTAGCTGCTTTCCCTTTTATTTGTATATTAACACCTATTGCTCTCCACCTATAGGTCCATCTCTGACTGGCAGTGCACAGTGTTGAACCAAAACAAACACTATCAAATATGTGTTGTGCAGAGCTGTTGATTTCCATCTTTCTCTCTGTAGCCTTAGTGCTTGAGAGACAGCATTGCATTCCACTTGAACATAAGGGTGTTTGTATCAGTCAAGTTTAAATCCCACTTCCTTTTCTCTCCCACACACACACATGCACGCACCAAAACAAAATCCTGTCACGCTCCATGGCTATCCGAGCCAGGTGATTTATTGGGTTTGGAGAAAAACCTCTGGCGCCCTCTTGATTTCTGTCTAGATGTGTAAATCCCATTGGATTCTTCACCCCCTGCTAAACTCAATAACTGGCAGCTGGTGGCCAGCGCTGCAATCCAAATGTGTTCTCCACTTTTTCACGGTAGAGTGGGTCACTCCCTGTCTCACTCGCTTTCTCTTTGTGTGTCAGGCACTGTTTGACTACAAGCGTGTGGGTAAAAAGACTCTGCCATCACATACATATGCATTAAATCATCATAGCTTGTAATTTTGTCTTCAAGTTGCAGTTGATTTTTTTTATCTCTTACTTTTTTTGACTGTATAATATAACTACATTGCATTACTTAACTAATAACTTAAAGTCAGCATTATGATTTAAAGTGGACCTTTTAAGCCCATTTCCAACTCTACTGGAGTGCATTGTATCATGTACAGTGCAAAATAATTTCTTGGTTATTTTGCAATGCTGCTTCAGTTCATTGAGTCTGGCGGGTAATCATTTATGCACATCTCTCTTAAGATCCTGCCACAGCATTTCTGCCTGGACTTTGACTGAGCTATTGCAACACCTTGATTATGTTCTTTTTCAGACATTCTGTTACAGATTTGCTGATCTGCTTGGGAACATTATCCTGTTGCATGACCCGGTTTCTACCAAGCTGGGGACAGATGACCTCACATTTGACTCGGTCTTCTATAGATGAGTTCATAGTTGACTCAATGACTCAAAGTGCCCAAGTCCTGTGGCTGTAAAACAATCCCAAATCATCTCGCCTCCAGCAGAGCACTTGAGTGTTGGTTTGATGCGCCTGCTGATATGCTGTGTTTGGTTTCCTCCAAATGTGGTTCTGTGCATCATGGCCAAACATCTGCACTTTGGCCTTGTCTGTCAAATGGACATTGTTCCAAAAATCTTGTGGCTTGTTTGTCTTCTTTTTAGAGGGAAGAGGTTTTCTCCTGTCAGCCCTTCCACCACCCCCACCCCCCGACACATATTTTAAGTTTTTTTTCTAATTGAATGCTCCAATCTAACAAATTGCCAAGAGGTCATGCTTGGTCGCACTTGCTGATGATCAGTCAATCTTGTGTTTTTGATCAGTAGCTCCTGGTTTCTACTTGCTCTTGTAATTTATGGAGGAACTGGTAAGGGTTTACTTAGCTTTTCACATGACAAAACTTTCCTTTTCACATGATGGTGCATATATGACAGAAAAGCATAATTGGTCCCTTTTAATTGTCTTGCTCAAATGAGCCTTGGATTTGTGAACTGGTTCATTTTATATCTGTCTTTCTGTTTACTTCTGTTGGCACACAACTCTCAAGTGTAAGTAAGAAGTAAATGGTGTTCATACTTGCCAGTAAGAAAAAAAAAAGAAAGGGTGTGTATGGTGTCCTCTAGCATGAGTTTACGAGTCAACTATCTGGGAGTGTCACAATGCACGGTCTATTTGAAGACAGGTCATCGATCAACAAACTTTTAGCAATGCCAGCACCTTGACAACTCTCCTTCTTCTTCTCCAGCAGAAGAGAAGAAACTTGGTCATTCGAAAGCAGTTTAGTGTTCAAGGCTCATTTATTCCAAAATATGCATCACTGAAAGAAGACACAGACTCCTTGAGAAACTCATTACAGTCAAAACACCTAAGCAGAAAAATCTGTTTGCTCTTTTTGGCTTTCAGCTTCAATATAAATGGGTGACAGGTTTTTTTTTTGTTTTTTTTTTGTTTTTGTTTTTTGGGAGGGGGGCTCCTTTTTCACACATTTGGCTTTCATCTATAAATATTGATGTATCTGTCCCTCTACTTGCATGGTGCTCTTTTTGTAGTTACCAGAAAAACAGATAGAATTGAACAAAATCAATCGTCAGTGGTCGTTGCTCATAAATCTTCCCAGCTGCAAGCCTCTAATCCACGAGTGTAATATTCAGCAGTTGAAAGCTGTAATCGATGAGGAGAAAACTGGTACCCTGAGCAATGATGAGAGGAGTAGTACAAGAGAAAAGCAGACAAAGTTTAGTAGAATAATATGGACGAATTTAGGCTTATGAGCAACATAACCTGGATTTAAAGTAAATGAAATTCAATATTTATATTGCTAGCTAAGAAACAAGCATTTGATTATAGTCTGTTTTAACTGAGAAGCCTTAATTAACGTTAAATGAAATGAAATATTTGTCACGGTATCTTTTTGCTGATAACATACATTTGAAACCATTCCCAGAATGAGGGCTGTCTTATTCTGAAGCTCCTCAGAGTAAAGCTGCTGTATGATCGCTGTAGCATTCTTTATTTATCAAACAGAATATGTGTTTTCCAGCCCCTGTTAAAAGATGCATCATCCAATTCATTTCTTCTTTGACAGTATCTTTGACAATTCAGCGGTTCATCAGCAGTGGAAGGCGCACACCACTGAAGAGATTAAAAACCGCTCAGGGTTTGGTTCATTCTCACATCTGTCTCTGGAGGATTCTCCCTGCCTTTCAGCCAGAGATGTGCCACTGCTGATTGGTAATCAGTCACACAAAAGAGCCAGCATCAGTCTGTTTTGAAAGCAGAGTTCTCTCAAGATCTACAGAAGGCCTTGGTGGAGGAAAAATTGATGGTGTCAAAGTGAGGGGGGTAACATGACATACCACAGAGAGATTACAGGTCAGAGATTCTCTGCAGAATTACCTGAAACTTATCATTTCCAGCTTCACATTTTAATTATTCTAATCCATTGGTGAACTGAATATTCTCCATTTATCTAATCCTCGACCATGGAACATGGACTTACTTATGCTCTGTCTGAAATGAGCTCTTTGCAGAGCCCAAAGAGCTGCATGGGCTTTACTAGAGTGGCTTTATGTGATCTAAAAATTATATTTTTTTAGATGTCAGTCATGGCTCAATTTATTTATTTATTTTTTAAATATTGTATTGGGCCTTGGCCTTAGTGCTGCAGTTTTAGCTTTGCGTTTTTTTCTTTCTTATTCTTCTGATTGTTTACTCTCGCAAGCAGAAAGTTTAAAGCGTAGGTGGGTGGGCCTTCTTATATCAAGACCGGTTTGTCTGAGTTGACCAAATTAAGGGCATTCCTCGCTTACATCATACAAAGCTAATAGTAGAAAACTTGATTAACTGTCATAAAGTTTTAGTTCAGTTTCATTTTTATTTATATAGCATTAAATCACAACAATAGTTGCCTCAAGATGCCTTGAATTGTAAGGCAGAGACTTTACAATATTATAAAGAAAAAAGAGAAAACCCCAGCAATCATATGACCCCCTATGATCAGGTGCTTTGGCAACAGTGGGAAGGAAAAACTCCTTTTTAACAGGAAGAAACCTTCAGCAGTACTAGGCTCAGGAAGTGTTGGTCATCTGCCACGACCATTTGGGGATTAGGGGAATTCCACTTCCATAAAAGGACCTGGTCATCGTCACCGAGGCCTTGGGGTGACAGTTTTATTGGATAAAGGTGTCCAAACCTTCATCTTATCTAATCACAATTTTTTTTGGACACACTACACACCATGTTGAGATATGCCAAGTCGTTCAACTAATATATCTGTGGGAATTACCTTATTGGCACAAAAATACTATTTTATACCTGTCAGACTGTGTTACCTTTGACATTTTTCATAGTTTCAACTAAAGAATTGAAAGCACATGCATTTTTCTGATAGGCTGCTAGTAAAAAAAGGCCTAAAGACACTATTTCAAATGAGTTTTTTGCTAAGTTGTTTGCTATTTGTAGATACCACTGTGGTTTATATCTTTAGTTGGGTATATTTTTGATGCTTGAATGATACATGGGTTAAGTGGCTTAACAAAAAACCTTCCTGTGAACATGGTCAGGTACAAGGACTGGACTGAAAACGAGTAAAAAGTCAGCTAATGTCCAGTGAAAAGCTTTGAAAGCCTGGAGAATTGTTGCTCAAAACCACTTTACAAGAAAGTCTGGCTCTTTGGAAGCAGAAGATACTGAAAAATGCTGAATGTAGCATGTTTAAGTAACGCCTGCAGCCTCTGAATTTTAAAAACTATTACAAATAGGACTTGCTGCGATTTTCTCAGGAGTTGCATACAAAACTAAATTTAAATGTTCTTTGCTGGGAATATCTAATTGTGCTAACGAGCTCGAGTTTGACTAACTCGACCTTGTGTTTACTTTTCTCTCTAGAGTACTTACTAGTGTGATGAGTTTTCTGAATCATTTGCAGTGGACTTGATTATTTTTCCGCCTCCCTCTGTCACGCGCTGACTCATCCTGTTTCAACCAGACATGGCACTACACTGCTCTTTTTTTTTTCTTTTTTTTTTTTAAACACCTGCCCTTTATTTTGGTTGTTGTTATGCTGCTTTCACATGCAGACGTATATTGGAAAATAAATGAACAACCCTTACTCACCCCACCTACCTAATGTATATCATAGTTTAGGCCATCTGACGCGACTGCCAACCCCAGCTCCCTTCTCCTTATGTTCATATGAGCAAATGTCTGCCATTTTGAAGCCTGATAATAATCTAAGCGCTATTTTAAGACCCAAGTGCCATTGGTGAGGGTGGAGGGAGTTGATGATGGAGGTTGCTGATGTCACTGGTGTTGCCTGGCAACAAATATGTGTTTCCAGTTGGCAGGTTTTGGCTGCTTCACCAGTGAGTGGTGACGAATGGACCCACAGTAGTGGTGTTTTTAGATCGTCCTGTCTCTCTGCCTGGCTTTCTCCCTCGGTTTGTCTTTGTTTCTTTGACTCACTCTGACAGATGGCAGATGCTTTTGCAAACAGAATGAAATTATCTCAAAAGTGAACTGGACCTCCTCAAAGTATCTGTCATGTCAAATAAATTTGTAGAATTGAGAAATGTCTCCCCATGGCTTTTGCCGAATGCTTTGCTGGCACAGCAGTGGACTCTAAATATCCTCTTCTTCTCAGAAAGATTGCAAAGGGCAGTTTTAGGCAACCTTATCGAAAACACATATTCTCACTGAAGAAAAATAAGCTTTTAGCACAACAGCACTTGCTGTTGGAAAAGAGAGAGTGCTCGGCTGGATCAAAGGTTAATAAAGAATCTTTACATAAAGGTTCAACAGGGATGTTTTACTCTGCTGTGTTAATTTAAATCCCGATATATGAGAGCCTGCATGGATATTTTATTATTGGAGTGGTTTGTAACCTTTTTGTGGCTCATATTAGTCCAAAGGTGTCCAATTCATTTAAGTTTATGGTCTGTATACAACTGAGTTTAATATCATGTAGGCTGGACCAGTAAAACCTCTGAATAACAACCTATTGACTCTTTTTTTTTACTGTGAAGAACATTTCAGTAGTTCATAGTTCACATTTAGTGAGCTATCCATTTGCCAAACAGCCTGAGATCACTTTTAAAAAATGTAAAAAGCATTAGGGATCAAAAAAGCAGCATGAGACACATGGAAAGTAGCCCCAGTGGACAGTTTTCATTGTTTTCAACATTCAGTTTCACTTCTGCTTTTATTTATGTTATAACTCTGGTCTTCTCTGCAATGGAAGCAACAACAGCACAAGTAAAAGGGGTCCACAGACTGGTTGGTTGTTACACACTAGTGACAGTAAACACCTAGATGATAGTCTGCAAAGCTGCACGCAGGCTCTGCAAAGGACCAACACACAACCATGAAATTGAATTGAATTGAACCATGCCGGGTCCGTTAACCACGTTGGTACTGCCTAGTAGTGAGGCAGGCTATCGGTAATGTGTTTTTCAGTAAGAAGGCAGTAAAAGAAAAAAAGTCTCCTCATTCCCCTTTGAAATGTTCACCTGACTGTTCAGTTCTGACCAGTGGGGTCTGTTTGACACCCATACATTAGCCTGTAATAGGTTTGATATGGTATGAGAATATAATAGAATGATAGCATGGGGTGTTGAATGTTTTACTATAATTCAATCTTGACACCATTTAAAAATGTTTTTATTGCGTGTTAAATGTATGGCACAAGTTGTCTGATGCACAGGTGAGCTTCTTATTCTGGTTTCATTATTTTCAATAATTCAGAAAAAAAGGTTTCTTTTGATCTTTTTCTTTTTTCTTTTAACAGGTTTTGTTCACTGCTTTAAAGTGAACAATTATACAAATGAAGAAGAAACAATAATTAGTGTATTTTTGTAGAAGATTTGACATTCATTGAGTGAGTCGGTGATACTTGGCTTCCAAGGCAGTAGGCATTCATGCTTTAAGATGGTCCAGATATAGAAACTTTTCCAAGTTTGTTGAGATTTTTTTTTTTCTCTAACTCCATCCAGCACCGTTGTGGTGAAGTGAAACGCAAGAGTGAGCCAGGCCTTATTAACCACCATCAGTAACTAAATTCACAAATGCTTGTAACTAAATCTCCAAACCATAGAGGATAGGCAGGTATGTAATGGTGGCCCTGAGATGTCAAACGCACTGCAACTTATTTGGTTCAAAAGCACAATGGAAATAGAAAAAGCATTGCAAAATATATATATATTAAAAAAAACAACAAAAAAGAAAGATAATATGTTTCTGGATGGACCAGCTGCAGAAGTGAAGAAACCAAAGCAGACGAAGGATTGCACAAAAGAAGCAGAGGGTTCACTGGTGCTGTGAGGGAGGAAAAATGCAAGGCTGTGTGTGTCTGTCAGTGTGTGTGTATCATGTGAGTCATGTAATACTGTAGACACATGTTTACTAATAACCATTTACGGTTAGCTTGTCACTTTCACAACAATTCTGTCACATTATTATTTCCCCCAAAATACCTTCAGGTCTTTCTGATTTATTTATTTATTTATTTTTTTCAGTTTCTTTACACCGCTTTTTTCTATTTACATCATTTTTTTCCCTCAACATCTTGTTGTTGGTGCTTGTTTTTTTTTGTTTTTTTGTGTGTGGTCTCTTCGCTGGTGTTTTCTTAAATGGCAGGACATTTGACCTCTCAGGGTCACCGTAGATATAAGCTTTTGAATTAGATGTTTATCAATGACATATGGGTATCATATTTGTGTGTCATCCAAAGGCTTGTCTTAATTTGTCTTAATAGTCAGGCTAAACTAATATCTGTGCTCTTATTCATTTCTATCAAGTTCTTCTCATGACACTGGTGGGAGATATTATTGCATGGCCACAGATTAGTCAGTGTGGAGCACCACTTGAAGATGAGACGGTACATCTAAAGGGGGTTTATCCTGAAATAAAGCAGATGATGAGATTATTAACTCATGGGCCCAAGTTAATATGGCGTGGGAAATTGAGATATTAAGACACCAATTAACCACAATTATTTAGGTGGTTATTTTGAAGCTTATGTTTTAATTAATAGGAAACAGTAAAAAAAAAATGCATAAAGTCTAATTTCAAAAAGAAAATTCAAACATTTGGTCAATTTGCCCTAAAATTAAGTACAAAAAGTTTTTTTTTTCCCTCCACAGACTATGATTTGGCCGTGCATGGCGCAGAGTTTCAAAGCTTTGGGGATTTATTAATGGATCAATCCAAAGTTCTCCTTTCAACACATTTGCCTCGAGTGTTTCACAGTTCAGCTTAGAATTGGCTAGTTGGTGGCAGGTGGCTAAAACTGTCATCTTTAGCACTGCAGAAGTGTTTTTCAGCTTTGCCTCTGCACATCATCACATTGCATGTTAAATCAGACTGATGATGTGTGCAGAATTTCAGCCTTAATTAACTGGATTTAACAAAAATAAAACAACTCTTTAAGAATTACAGACATTTTCCTACATAGTTCCCAATTGCCCTTTAAAGCCCAACACATATTTTGGTCATTATTTAAAGCTTTTGCTTTGCCACATTTGACAAATTGACCTTTACTTGTAAAATCCATGGAGAGCTACCTCTGTGACGCGCTCATTTTGGCCAGTCTGGTGAAAACTTGAATTGCAAAACAGAGCCATCTCTTTGCCTCACATGGTTGATATTCCTCCCCATACCTCTTGCAGATAGGCCAGTCCCTCAGTGTCTTCTTGTATCCTAAATCAGAATACATTTCTTTTCAGTAAATTGTTCCTGAATCATGTCATCCTGCTCTTGCCCTCCTTTGGGAAAAGCATGGAAAGCCTTAGCTTTGTACCTCATGTCATTCAACAACAAGCAGAAATCCCCCCCCCCCCCCCCCCCCCCCCCCCCCCCCCCCTCCCCTTCCCCCCCCCCCCCCCCACCACAGCCCCCCC
>VURO01049225.1:25953-41105 GCA_015108175.1 Pelvicachromis taeniatus | reverse complement strand
CAAAACAACAAACAACCCCCCCCCCCCCCTTCCCCACTGTCGCTCACTTGGTCTCATTACAGTGCAGCAGAGACAGTAGCGCAGATGTCGTGGCTCCTGTAATTACATCTCAGAGAGCTGAGGTGCCACGTTTGTGTTACCTCGTTGTTTACCGGAAGCCGCTGTCATCAGCTCTCCAACCCGGGAATTCACTTGGCATTCATTCCAAGGCATTGTTGCATTGTCTGCTGAGGTTTTTAAGGCATAAGATGGGGGTCTTTCATTAGCAAGTTAAGTAGTGCATTAGTATGCATAAACTTAGCTCTGAGCGAATGAGCCGCGCTGTCTGAGAAGTGATAAGGGAGTCAGTGTTTTTAGCTGATGAGATGAAATTGTCCCTTGAAGAGCTGTAAATGAGATGTGTGCATATGTGTGCTTGCATGCTGTTTGCCATTTCTCATCCTGGTTTTAACGCATGTCTTTGGTATGCAGCTCATCAAGCTGTTGCAGCTCCTGCAACATTCTCCTCTTCATGCATTTTGCTTCCTTTCTTAACTTTTCTTCATTCGTCTATAATTTTAACTTTCAGCTCAACCCAAAAGGCTTAGCTAACAAAGCCTATGCTAACTGCCTGTACTTTGCTCTTCAGCTGCCACTGATGGTGTGTCTGACCAGTAAAGTCTGAACCTTCCAGCACAGCAGAACTAATCCCACTGCTTTGTAGTAAGACTTGTTTTACACTCATTCTTGGGACCAAATTCTAGAGTAAATGCTGCCACATCTTTTACAACTGCGCACATTTTGTATCAGTGTGTGGATCTCTGTGGTCTCCCTCAAAAGCATTATTCATGAATTCCTGTTTATAAATTTGATGGTGTTTCTCTTTCGCAACCGTTTTTTTTTTTTTACAAGGTAGATAGATTCTTGACGTTGTGTAGAAAGAGCTGAAACATTTATTATGAAGAAAAACGATGTGAGGAAAAAAGGGCGTATTTCATTGTCTGGCAAAGCAGCTTGCAATCCATTTTCTTTCCCTCTGTTCTCATCCTCCTACACATCAGCGTCTTTTACATTGACCTTGGGTCTCCCTTTTTTTAAGCTCTCGACTAAGTTACCCCAGCAACAACACAGAAACAGGACAACTTCAAATACGACTGTGCATATGTATTGACTTACAGAAAGCACCCTCTGAGCTTTGTCTCTCAGGATTGCTGTTTACTGCACATGACTCATGCAGTGCTTATTTATGTGTTACAGCCACTAGTGTAGGGCTGTAAGTAAGATTTAATCTCCTTACATACCTTTAGAAATGTCAGACAAATGAAGGAACTCTTTTCACCGCTTTTTTGTTTACTTGCGCCAGAATCTAAGTTTAGCATTAATAATGAAGGAGGTTAACTGGCATCAGGCAGCAGGTGCATCTGAAGTCACAAGTGCAGTTTAAGTGGCTTCTCTCAAACTAGATTTTGCCATCACAGTATATCAACAAATATGCAAACTTATTACCTGATTTATATAATCCTTTTGAGACATTTTTAGGGCATTAAGAAAGCATTGTAGAAACAACAGAATAATAATGGTTTGATTACTATTCACTTTTTTTTTTATTTACTTAAATTGATGGACACCCAATCAAAGTTCTGTAAATCTTCCATTTAATAAATGAATAAGAAGCAAACTTGTGCATTTCTAACACATGATGGATCTCCTTGGGTGGGCTGTGTTTTCTTGAGATTGAGGTTCTGTTTATGCTGGGTGGTGTTGGCGCATGAGTTTCAAAAGATGTGATGGCATTCACAGTATATCATATATATTTTTTGAAAAGTAGTGTTTGATGAATAAATAACCAAATAATAATAATCCGCTCCCTCTACAGTGAGTCTGTCCTCTCCTGGATGGACTCTAGAGCAGAACAAATTAAATTCAGTTTTATTTATTTAGTGCCAAAATCACAATAGTTTCCTCAAGACGCCTTATATTGTAAGGTATAGACGCTACAATAACAGAGAGAAAACCCAACAATCATAATACCCCTTTTGAGCACTTGGTGACAGTGGGATGGGAAATCTCCCTTCTAACAGGAAGAAACCTATGGTAGAACCAGGCCGAGGGAGGAGTATCCAGCTGCTGCTGCTGCTCCTTCCTGGTTGCCGATTTGTCATTGACAAGCTATTAGTTAACGATAATACCCTGAGATAATGAACCTTTCTGACACTAATAATGAACATAATTACAATAAAAGGTAATTAAAGGTAGCTTAATGTTTTATTCAATATAACCTAAAATGACAAGCCCATAGAGTACTCAGGAAAGTGTTAACTGACTCCAGAGAATGAGGAAGCTGATGGCAATTTTCCATTAGTATTCATTGCAGCAACAAGCGTTTTTAGAGGTCCCCCCTGCTGGTCATAAAAAGTGCAGGTTTAAGACACTTCTACACTTTCATTTTTTGTGACCTGGAAACTGCTTTCATTTTTTTTATGCTTTCTGTGGAAGTGATCTAAAAATGGAGACAACAATTACAAAGAGAGCAGCCAAGTTTAAAACGAGTGGGTTTTTTTTTTTTCCATATAGAAGTTTGTTCATATCTGTCTGTTTGTACTTTAGCAGCTACATGCCCCAATATATTTACTCACCTCTGCCTGTGCTGCCATTTGCTGCTGAGCAGCTGGTGTATAGGGAGGTTTTTAGAGTGGTTTGCTGCCAACAGTTGCCCTCTCTGAGGTGTACTTAGCTCCCATGTATTTTTATTTTATATTTATTAAATCAGCATTTCATCTATTTTCATTAATGCAACAAGATTGCACTTAAGTTACAAGTGTTTTGGTCTCCCCTGGGTTTTCAGGTTTCATATTGTAACATCAGACCAGACACTGCAGCCCATCCTATTGTTTCACTGAAGTCAGTGTTGCCTGTTTTCCATGCAAGCCCTAAAGACAGAGTAGAAGCACGGAGAAGGGTGTTATTTCTTTAGTTTTTGCAAAGAAATGTGCCGCTCGGGTAGTTAGAGAGACAAAACAGAGTGCAGGATCATCTTTGTTTTTCCTGAACAGCAGTTTCTCTCCAAGATGCTGGTAATGAGCTCGGCACTTCGATTGCACCTTCTCAGCTGAAATGGCACCACCAAATCGCCTATTCCGCTCTACCAACGTGTCCTCCAGCATCCCTCCCCCTCCCGCCGCCCATTCATCACACTCAAAATGCCTCTCTCACTGGCGGAGCTCATCTCCAACAGGTCGAAAGAAGATTGATTTGTTTGTGTACAGAGGGATAGTGAAAAGGAAAAGACTGAGGTGGGAGCTGAGATAGACTGATGCCAAGCTGTGTCAGACAAGCACATAGACAGCCCAGCAGTATCAGTATGTATGTGTGCGTGT
The DNA here is from genome assembly GCA_015108175.1 of Pelvicachromis taeniatus. NCBI lineage: Eukaryota > Metazoa > Chordata > Actinopteri > Cichliformes > Cichlidae > Pelvicachromis > Pelvicachromis taeniatus. Next base: position 37,749 of record VURO01049225.1, on the reverse strand, counting down.
GCTCAACTCCAGCCCCCAGATGTTTTAACTTCTTCCAGCGTTCACTCAGCCTCAGCCCATGCTGTCTACCTTTCGTATGCAGCATATTTAAACTCCCCCGCACAATGTGACTAGAATAGTAGCAGTGGAAGTATTTTGTCAGTTTCAGCTCAATAAAGATGTCCAAAATCTTTGGCTCAAGACATGTTACCTTATGGGATGAAATGCTGACCCTTTTGATGTTTTTTTTTTGTGTGTGTGTATTTTTTTTTTTTTGTGTGTGTGGATGCAGTCAGGTTTTTGGGGTAATGGCTGTCTCCTGAAGTATTCAATAAAACGCCTTGAATTTGATGCATACTGTGAAAATGTCAGGCTGTCAAAAATATTTTTTAGGTAAGCAGGATAGATGTTTTAATCATTTTTGTTTGGGTGAGCCATGGGGTATAGCAGTGTAAGTGGATATCTTTTGCTGTGTTGTGCTCTATAGCTGTTTCCACACCTCAGGAACGTTCCCTCGGGACTGAAAACCTTTGAAAGAACTCAGTGTTTCTCCACCAAAAAGTTCTCAGGAAAGTATTTTTGCGCCCAAAACCCCAAAACTTACAAAAACCTACTGGTGCTGTGTTGCTCTTCTTCTTTGTTCATGTGTTACCTTTAGGGGTCACCATAGCTAATCATCTGCCTCCACCTCGCCCTATACTTAGCATCCTCTTCTGTCACACTAGCCCTCTGAATGGCGTCCTTCACTGCATCCATGAACGTCCTCTTAAGTCTTCTTCTTTTCTTGGCACTCAGGAAGTAGGAAGGTCGGTGGTTCGCTTCCCAGCACCACTAGTCTGCATGTCGAATTATCCCTGGACAACATACTGAACCCAGAGCTGCTCCCAGTCCAGTCTGTTAACTGTCAATGAAAACTTTAAGATCTTCAGGTCTGCCTCCTGTCTTTCTGTCAGTGCCACTGTTTCAAACTGTACATCGCAGCAGGTCTCTCTACTACACCTTCACGTTCACTGTTGCTGCCATCCATCTGTCACAAATCCCCCCTGACACTCGTCTCCACCCACTCCACCCTGTCTGCACTCTCTTCCTCACTCCTCTTGTGCGCTGTCCTTTTGCACTGTTATTTGAAACATTTCTAATTTGAACATTTATGTCAACTTGTTGCTGTCACACAGACACATCTGCCTGTGCTTTTATGTAGTGTGTAGATTTCTGCATTAACCCTGCAGACTGTAAATAAGAGTAGATGCAACTTCTGATTCTGAAAAGTGAAACTAATATGATGTGCCTTGAAACTTAAGAGAGAGCCTCCGTGTTTCTCTGGGTTTATACGCATGCAGGGAGCAGATTAATAAGGATGGCAGAAAAAAGGAAAAAAACATAACTGGGTATTAGTGCAGGCACACTAAGGCTCATGTAACACCTCAGTAAATACATTTCAAATGAGTTTTACAGTTTCAGTTGCTAGTTTCAGCCATTAAATAGAACACGGTGTTCATTTTGTACATTGTGGTGTATTTGGAGTCAAATAGATGGTAAAGCATGGAATTAAAACTTTGCCTTATGGTGTCTGCAGACCAAAGCAAAGTTTTAATTACATACAGTGTCTACTGCAAAGCAAAGATACAATTCGGTCCAACTCCATGCGGGACGTGCGTAGACGTTCACAATAGTGAGTACACGTCCTCACGGGTATAAATGCTGGACTTGAAGAAGAGCACAAAGTGTGAAGAAGTTGGCACTCTAGCAATTCGACCATGTTTTGACTTGTGTGTTACATCAGGGTCATTATAAAAAAATACAAGTACATCCACAACAGTTACTTGATTTCAGCTTTTGTACTTTGGAAGGAAGTATATCTTCCTTTGCTTTTGCATCAGATATTAATGGGTTGAAAAATGGATAAAAAAAAAACAAACCTTGTAGTTGTGTGAGTAATGTGAGGTGAAACTTTCATGTTTGACCTGAACACAGTTTAGCATGTGGTTATGTTGTTCTGGAGTAGTGTGCAGTATCCTCAAAACACATCAAGCTTTTGTCAGTCAAAGTGGTCCGGTCAAGACTTCAGAAGGGGTTTTGTAGTATATATCTCATTGTACCATGTTGGTTAGACAGCAGACTACTGAGATCTGAAGGATGAAGAAAACCTGGGAGAGTTTAGTAAAGCTCTGTATCAGCTGTTGGAAAATTTCTCTTCTTGTCTTACATGGAAATACAAGAACCCGTGTTTTAGTGATGCAAGTAATTATTGAGAAATCTTTGCTTTATAAATCTTTGATTTCACGCCTGAAAGCGGCACAGCCACTTCTGATTTCCTGTATGGCTTGTTTAATGCTGAGGTCCAATTATAATGTCTCTTTTCATTTGAGTTTTGAATTTACTGGCTGTGCCTGAATCACCGCCAGCCAGCTCTGGCTCCTGCTGTAAACAGCCAGCTTTTAAACACTCCACTCAAGCTGACATGGTTCAGTAGCGGTGGCGAGCCCTAATCGACGTGTAGTCCAGTAGAGCTTGTAAATGACCCTTGCTGCATCCTTCTGGCTCAGACTGATATTGGCTGATTGCCAGTATTGGTTTAATATTCAAAGTGGATAAAAGAATATTATGGGAATCCATTATGATTACATTTGATTAGCTGTTTTTATCATCTAACTTTGTATTAATTCTGTATTTCTATTCAATAAATTTTTAATTTTGCACAGAAAAAGAGGAATTAACTTTAGAGCATTAGAAGAGTATCAGCACTGATCTTGAAACACCAAACAGTGCATTCTCTTATTTCGTAGTCCGATTACATGTGTATATATTTTGCAGTACAAGGTGTATCTGATCTGATTTATAAATGCTAACACGTTACAATCAGTTGCCAGGTGGGTCAACCTGAATCCCCCCCTGTAAGGTGTAATAAAATCTTTTTAAATCATTGGCAGTGAGCGCTGTTACCCGCTGTCAGTGATGGGTTTGAACCCCGCAGAGAGTGGCCAAATTGTCACTGATGAGCGCGGTTGCCAGTTCAGAGGCCACAGGGGTTGAGTTATGTGTTCTGCCAAACATCCCCCGACAACCTCCCCCTCCTCTGCTCCATCATCATTTGCTAACTTAATCCCCCCTCCCTCAACCAACTGCAGCCTCCTCCCTTTGAAACCTGCTGTGCTGGATGTTGGAAGCAGCTCTGTCTGTCTGCACCTGTTTTGATTAGTGGCAGAGGGAACTTTATTATATACCAGATCAAATTCAAAACCACATCTCAGAAAGATGCAGAGCTATTTTTGTCCTGATACATGCCAATGTGTCATGCTTCAACATTCCCCAAGATCTTCTAGAGCTACGTTATGATGTCAAAACAACAGGTTTAGGGATTCACCGAGTCACAAACTGTGATGTATTCATGTTTCAGCTTGAAGCTACCATGGGGACATTTTGACCAGTAGTTCTGATGTTTCTGAGTGTGTCTCCCTGTTTTGTTGGTTTTCCTTATTGTAAATGAAGATGAGCTGCAGAACCATCAGATGCCATTAGGGTTAAGAGCCATGTGTGTGGGGTTGATGCGGTTTGTGGACACTTGAAGGTGTCATGGATGGTGGGGAGGGATATACATGTAAGGTTTCCTTTTCTGCTGACCTTGCTTACCCAAACCTTGCAGTGATCTGGTAAAGATGCAGTGGTGAGGACTGGTGGCTCTCAGTCGCCGTAGGAAATGCAGGCCTTGTGTTGTCTTCAGAAGGGAGCTGGTGTTGGCAGACCAATTGAGATCTTTAGAGATGTACATGCCAAGATATTTACTTCTGTCTGTCTGAACTTCTTATGAGATATGATTCATATTATTCTAATGAATAATGTGAATCATATCTATCTACTGTAATGTAAGATTTGCTGCAGGACCCCAGCCAAGATTAGGTGACTGTTGTCATGTAAACATGAACATAAATGCAGCTTCTGTGTGCTCAATCTCGTTTTTCACATGTGGTAGACTCACACGGTGCATTTTGATGAGATGCGCTGAATGTAAACAGAATTTAGCTTGTTTACAAGAAAACCCCACGGGGCACCATTACCTCTGGATGTAAAGTCATTTTGGCGATGAGGTTCCTGCTCCTGCCCAGTCTTTCATGTTCATTCACACAGGTGTGTAACCCATGAAGTCTTCTGTTGCTATAGTTTTCCCTCTGGCTTTAATGAGGGGGTGTGTCTCATTTTGTCATTTGCATAGCGCGTCTGTAAATGTGAATATTTTGCCATTTTCCTTTTGCTCCCTCAGAAGACGAGATATTCCTGCTACCAGCTCAACCCTCCTCCCCGGCTTAAGACATGATCTGATTTGGTTTTAGAGTATCTGTCTGCATTCATTTGCATGTTAACGACCATCAAATATGTATGATACAAGCATCATATTTATACCACGTGCACTTCCTATAGAGTAGGCTCATTACCTCATGAAGCAGTTTGTGCATTCATTTGCATATTAGTGATAGGAAATATGAGGCATTTTAGCAACCCCTTATTTGTAAAGTGGTCCAACAAGCCCAGGCACTGGTTGGCATTAAAATGCCAAATTTAAATAGGGCCTAATATACCCTAAGACCACATTTTATATTCTTGGGCTCTACTAGAGTAACTTTGCTTGATTAACTGTTTAAAATAATCCTAATTTTTTTTTATACAGGGTTTGGTGCACTCCCGCAGCCTCATTTACTGTCAGACAAAGCAGTTTGAGGTCCTTTCCTTTTAGCTGCTCAGTCACAGTAGAAAGGCAACCTCCTTATGGCTAGGAAAAAATGTTGGATGGCTGGTGATTGGTAACCGAGATGTTGAGCATGCAGCACCCAAAAGCTCCTGGGCAATCACTTTTGATAGCAAGGTGACTGCACAGGTTCGAGATTAGCGAGGGTTTGCAAATAATCGCCATCTTATTTATAAATGCTGGCAGATTCCCAACACATTACGATCAGTCTGGGCAGTCTGTATCGATGAGCACAACTCATCTGCAGTCTGCTTCATTGAAAAATTGTATTTGACTCAAATGGAAGTATTGTGCAAGATTTCTGAGTGCTAATGTAATTTTGCAGTTAAATTAGTGTCATGATTGCAAAAAGTCACCCTGCAGTCTAGAGCCTCTCTTTCCCCTTGTGTGACTATAGCATAAGCAATCTTTGTTCTGATTGGCTGCCGCTCACAAACAGATTTGCAGGTGGATGGGTCCTGATATTATCATATTAATATATTGCGCTATCTGATGAGTGATGAAAAGTGTAGGAAAAAACTATGTAGAACTGAGCATTTACAGCTTCCAAAACTGTGCGTGCGTGCGTGTGTGTGTGTGTGTGTGTGTGTGAGAGAGAGAGAGAGAGAGAGAGAGAGACTGGGAATAAAGAGAAAAATGAAATAATTCCCTTAAATTTCTGTAAGATGTTTAAGATGTAAGATGGGGCTCAGGTGGTAGAGCGGCTCCGCACCGGAAGGTCGGTGGTTCGATCCCAGGCTCCTCCAGTCTACATGCCAAGTATCCTTGCGCAAGATACTAACCCCATGTTTGCCTACTGGTGATGGCTGCCTGTGTCCGGCAGCCTCGCCTCTGTCAGTGCGCCCCAGGGCAGCTGTGGCTACAATGTAGCTTGCCATCACCAGTGTGTGGTGATGGAAACAGTATGTATAAAGAGATAAAGTAATAAAAACATTTAAACGGACAAATAAAAATGATAGAAATAATTGTGTTGTTTGTTACCTGTTGTGTGCATTTTAACTGAAACATGAGCTGAGCTTTAGCAAATTCTTTGCCAGTGAGAATGAAGACACGAAGGCGGACTTTGTTCTCGTATTTATGCCGGGAGACTGATGTTCACCCACCGACTTAAAAAAGAGGACTGTTTCTTCACAGATGCTGGGCCTGCCTGCTGCTGTGTGATTTCTGATGTAATCTTCCCCACTCAGCTGGACTGATTCTGTTATTCCTTCGGTGGGTGGGCTAACAGGCCTGCCAGGCAAGTCTTTGCCGTTAATGGAGCATAGTTGTGTTGTAGAGTCAGGGAGAGCCCATAGGAGCTGTCATAGTTTAGTTCGATGTAGGTTAACGCTGCTCACAGTGGCAACACAACACCACACAGACTCTTTTGATCAACGCCCCATGAAAGGGTTTTCATACAGGACAGTAAAATGGTTGCATTACACCACATATCCAGAACTCTTGTGGTTTGGCTACCCCCCCCCCCCCCACACACACACACACACACACACACACACACACTCCTGCCCATATAAATCTGACATGAATCCTTATGTTTCTCTGTATCCTGTTAGAAACTGGCTCAGCTATTACTTCCAGTTGTATCGGTCTGGGAAACTCACTCACGCCACCTGCAGGCCAAGCTGGCAAACCAGTCCCAGGTTACAATGGTAAGAAAATGACCTCTTTGTATGCAATGTGTTACCCCACGATTACAGCGTGAGGGATATTTGGGTAAAAGTGTGTCTTCTGATTGTAATTCCCTGTCTTACGTTTAAGCTTTTTGCACTTCCAGTTTGCCAGCGGGGGGATAGAACCGCCTCTGAATTTGAAATGCACTCTTTTCCTTTCCTCTAGTCACAGTGATCGATGATAACAAGCAGGAGGTGAAGCCAAGAAGCCTGGGAAATATTGTGGTGAGGTAAGCCAGGTGCATATGTTCACAGCAAACGTGAGCGGCTTATTTAGCGCTTCACCTTTCTTCTGGGCCTCTCACTTGGACACAGACATTAAAAATATTATATATAAGCTCTTTGTACACAGATGAAATGTGGACTTTGAATGTTTTAGTCGTTAAGGGTAATTATTCACTTTTGAAAAACAAGCATATAACTATAAATAGTACTCACTTCTGTTGCTAGAGTTGGGAGGGCGGGGTGTACATGCACATCTTCATGAAAGAGAGTTACCTGTGTTACGTGGACTTCATCAGGAAGCTATAACTCTCTTTGCTGGCTTATCTTCCAGTCTTCTACCTATCTGTTATCACTTCCCTTGTTCTTTGTAATTGCTGGTATTGACTCAGTGAAAGGGGGATTTCCAAGGGCTCCACATTACAGTGCATCCTGAGATAATGACAGGCAGAGCTACACGCAGACAGGAACAGCTGTGCTATTGTACTTGCTTGTCGTATCCAGAAAGTCTACGCCAGCCTAGACTCAAACAGCTTCATAAAGTTGTGTGAATATTTGCAGAGTGAGTTTTCAGGCAGGAGTGAGAGTCTGTGAAACGTATGATGTATCAAAGAATCAGGCCTTACTTTAGATTTAGAACTAACATGAGTTGACATGGAATGTACTCTCACTGCCCACTATATTAGGTACACATTGTGTTACTGGGTTTTATCCCCGACTGCTTTAATTCTTCATAAATTCATAGATTCAGCAAGGTCTTGGAAACATTCCTCAGAGATTTTAGTCCATATTGGTATGATAGCATCTCACAGTTGCTGCAGATCTGTTGGCTGCACATCCGTGATCCAAATATCCCATTCCAACAAATTCTTAAAGTTCTCTATTGTATTGAGATCTGGTGACTGTGGAGGCCATTTGAGTGCATTGAGCTTATTGTCATGCAGACGAAATCAGTTTTAGATAATTTAAGCTTTGTGACACAGCACGTTATCCTGCATCAGCCAGCAGAAAATGGTTACACTGCGGTGATAATGGGATGGACACAGTCAGCATAAGTACTCAGGTAGGCTGTGACATTTAAACAATGCTCAAATGGTACTAAAGTGTGCCAAGAAAAGATCCCTGACATCATTACACCACCAGCGTCGACCTGAATCGTTGATACAAAACAGGATGGATCCACGCTTTGTTGTTTAAACTACATTTCCACCCATCCATCTAAATGTTGCAGCAGAGCCATGTTGGCAGCAACAACCATGCCACATTCAAAGCCACTTTTCTTCACTATTTTGAGACTCGGCAGATTGTGTCTGCATGCCTAAAACCATGGAGTATGGTTTGCTGACTTACTGTTGTTTAAAATGTTATTATAAAGCTGTTAAATGTAAATTCTTTAGACACCATAAAATAATTAGTTTGTTACATAATTGTTGCTTTTACGGTGAATCTGTTTAATGTGCAAAGGAAAATAAATTTAAATGTCCTGCTCGTAGTGAATAAATCCATGCAGAGGGTTGGTTAGGTTTAAACCTGGGAAACTGGAACATTTGCTCAAGAACTGGTTCTCTGTTCAACAAATACTGAGTTTTATTGTAGGGCTAGCCCTTTATCTGAATTTTGTGGGGTGAGAGAAGGCGAAGGCTAATATCAGAGAAGTGAAATGAAGACACATACACACCCTTTATGGACAGCTTTATGGACTAACATTGGATACCGTGATTTTAAACAATATAAACCCAAATCATTTCTACCAGGTAATTTATCTGTGTTACTATATAGAAACTGTCATGCATCAGACTTTTTCATAAATTTATCTGAATTAATTTTGTACTTCTTCCTTAAGATTGCCTTTACCACCTGGGACAGCATTGTCTTTATGGCAGAATCGAGATCTGTTCAAGAAACTCTACTTCACAAAGTTTCCAGTAAGTTGTTTCATAATTACTTTATAAATACTCGCTAGTCACCTAACATTCAGATTAATTCACATGTGATGGTTGGTATAGTGCAAAAGTCCACTTCTTTTTTTTATATGCGTTCTTGCTATATTTAAATAATCATACTAGTCACAAAAGAGAGGAATCCAATCCATGGTGTCAAAGGCCAGGGTGAAGGGATGAGTGATTTAAAAACAGGTAGAGAAGAAGCCTGTCTATTCTCTAAAAGGAGCTCGTTCCACAGTTTTGTAGCTGCTACAGCAAAAACATGATCTCCTCTAAGTTTACTCTCAGTCCTGGGTACATTCAGGAACAGCTGATCAGCTGACCTGAGAGAGTGGGAGGGTGTATATGGCTATAGATAAGATGGGGCTAGGCCATGGAGGGCTTTAAAAGCAAATAAAAGAATTTAAAAATAAATTCTAAAAGGAATGGGCAGCCAGTGAAGTGAAGCTGTAATATTGGAAATGTCCTCAAACTTTCGAGTGCCAGTTAAAAGATGAGCTGCAGCATTTTGCACCCTCTGTAGATGAGTAAGGTATGAAGCACTGACCCCTACATAAAGTGCATTACAGTAATCTAGTCGAGTGCTAACAGAGGTATGGATAACTGTCTCAAAGTGCAGCTGTGAAAGAATTGGCTTTATTTTAGCCAGCTGCCTGAGCTGAAAGAAGCTCGATTTAACGACTGCCTTAATCTGACTGTCAAGCTTCAATTCAGAGTCCACTCTGACCTCCAGGTTTGCGACAGTTGCCTTATTATACTGGTCCAAGGTATCTAAATACACATTGGTGGTCTGAGTGGGGCCTACCAAAAACCATCACCTCAGTCTTTTTGTCATTGAATTTTAAAAAGTTAAGAGACATCCAAGCCTTAATGTCATCAAGACACTGAAGTAAAGGCTGTGTGGAATATGTGCCTTTTTTCTGTAGAGGGACATAGATCTGACAGTCATCAGCATAGAAGTGAAATGCAATGCTGTGTTTTCTCAGTATAGAACCAAGATGGAGCAGATACAAAGAAAGGAGGGGGCCCAGAATTGAGCCCTGTGAGACACCACACAAAAGAGGAGCAGAGGACGACACATGTTCACAGAGACTGACACAAAACGTTAGCCGCCAAGTAGGACCTGAACCATTCCAGTGCTGTGCCCCTAATGCCCACCCAGTGCTCCAAACGAGAGAGTAAAATGGCATGATCCACTGTATCAAACGCAGCTGTCAAATCTAAAAGCACAAGAACAACACAGTGCCCAGCGTCAGTAGCTAAAAATATGTCATTAAAAACTTTTAAAAGGGCTGATTCAGTGCTGTGAAAGGGTTTAAAACCAGATTGGAAAACCTCTAAAATATTTTGCTTTTCCAGGAAGGTCATTAACTGGCTGTGAACTATCTTTTCAAGAATTTTGGAAAGAAAAGGTAGTTTGGAGATAGGCCTGTAATTTGCAAGAGTCATAGGATCAAGAGCAGGTTTTTCAACCAGGGGTTTGACTACAGCATGTTTAAAATCTTTAGGGACTACAACTGACATCAAACTGTGGTCTACCAGCTCAAGGAGGGACAGCATCATTTGGAGACCCTGCAGGCTTAAAACGACCAACAATCTCTTTTAAAGAGGAAAGAGTCACCGATTCAAACCTGTCAAAGACAGCAGAGCAGGAAGCAGAGACTGAGGGGTCATGAGCACAAGGAGAGATTTGAGCCCTGGTGGAGGAGACCTTCTCAATAAAAAAGTGTAAAAAATGATCACAGGCTTCAGACGAGGGCTCAATCGCTCCATTGCTGTTCACCTGTTCTTATATCTGTCCATTCTCACCTCATTTAACTGGCTGCTAAAAATAAGATTGATTAAGTGATGATATAGCAAGTTTTAAATAATCACATAAGTATAATGCATCATGTGATACATTTTGACCTAATTGCTTATGATTTAAGTCAAAATGGATTAAAATAGTATTATCACATAATCCCACAATATTCAATTATTATAGGTTTTGTGAACTTGCTTAATAAAATTTTTCTTGAAGAAAATTCAGGTAATAAAATAGTCACAGTTTGTGACTGATCATCCATTCATTCATTCATCATTCAGCTTAATTACCTTTTTAACTGGGTTGCAGCAGGCTGAGAGACTTTGCCAGCTTTTATAGGTCGAGAGACTTGTTATACTCAGAGCAGGCTGCCTGTTGTGACTGTTCATACAATTAATTCTGGTCATGTTACAGCAGTTAGAGATCAGCATAGACTTTATTAATTCATGCAGTCAGCTATGTAAGGACTCATGTAACAAACCAAAAATGTAAAAAATCTTACCCTGAGCTGATCAACAATCTCTCCAGCTTTTCTCCTTCGCATCAGAACAGCGCCATGTGACGTTGAAACCAGTTTGTTAACACAGCAGGATTTTTATATAGCTTGGGTTCATTTTTAACCCGATTAGCATTCCACCCACCACCCAAAACTCTGTCCCACCCTTGCACACAAATATATACACATAATTTGTAGTAACTACTTCATTAGACGTTCCTTATTGAAAAACTGATATTTTTTTCAATTGAAACACAAGTAATCTGGAGCTTATTTGTATGCTGAATTGTGTACAGACCTGTCCGTTCCTTATTTAATGAAAGAGACATTAAAATGAAATGTTTAATGTGGTAAATAGTATACATTACTAACTGGGAGTTACCATGACTGGCTTAGGAAAATAGCCTAATGAGACTAAGTAATAAAACTTTCCTTTTGCTACTGTAGGATTAATAATTCTAATATAACAGTACGCCCTAGAAGCTGTTCTGGTATCAATGCTTTAGTTTTAATTCGACAAATCGCAAACCTCCTACGATCTCTGAGTCAATGACAAATGCAACAACAAGCTGAAGACTTCTGAGTGACTTCTTCCTCCACAAACAAAAATTTAAAATCAGGTTTGATCACGCTCATATAAAAGGTCATGTCTGAACAGCAAAAATCTCATAAATTCTCACACATTACATCTCCAGTATTTATTCATCCCCTGTATTCATGACAGTAATCAGCATAGTGCAGGTGATAATACATCTTTCCTTATTTTCTGTTGTACATACATTTACTGGAGACTTCCTTAGGTGCTCTGTGCTACTGCCCAGTTGGACTTTTGCTTCAAATCTTTCTTAATTCTTTGGGCAACAATGAAGAATTTAATAAGGACTTGTTGGATGCACGTCCATGATGAGAATCTCCTGTTTCACCACAACCCAAAGGTGCAC
>VURO01049225.1:0-23579 GCA_015108175.1 Pelvicachromis taeniatus | reverse complement strand
AACCCAAAGGTGCACTGTTGATCTGAGCTCTGGTGACGGTGAAGGCCATTTGACTACAGTGAGCTTTGTGACACGCTGCATTATTCAGCTGGAAGCAGCCGTCAGAAAATGAAACAGCGTCTCAAGTTGGAAAAATAAATTTATTTTAAACAGATATCTCATTTATGAATCATACTTTTTATTGATTCATTTTGTGCAACAGATTTTTCTTGATTTTCTTATTAGAGTTACTCTTCCTTATCGCTCACATTAAATCTCTCTGTCACTGAAATGCATGCTCTTTAAGGAGGAAACACTGAGTGTCAGATGCCTTACAGAAATATGCTTGAAGCATATGAGGCAGAGTTCATTATGAAACTTGTTCATTCCAAAGTAAGCATCATAAAACTTTAATTAAAATATCCTATCAAACATGCCAGTCCTAAAGTCAGCCTTCCTGTTTCTCAAACACTAAAGTTAATCATGGAGTTCCGCTGAATTGGTTGCCAGTTGCTAGGAAAATCTTGATTTGCATTAGACATACTTCCCTTGTGCAGATTTGTTTGAAAACAAAGCAAATGAAACCCAGCTTTAGTTATCCATGAAGCCAGATGACACATGCAAAAAATTAAGCTATTACTTAAACTACGGTGTCTTAGAGACATAATCACTGGGATGACCTCTAATTTCCTTCCGCTAAATTCAGGCAAAACTGAGGTTACTGTAAAAATCTTAGAAATATGTTGTCTAACCAGATATTTACCTCTGCTTCCAGCAACACTGTGTGGAATCTTGAAGTTGTTTTTGACCAGGGTATCTTCTTCAGTGTGCATATGAGACTAATATACAGGACTGCTTTCTTGCATTTGTGCAATATCTCTAAAATTAGAAACATCCTGTCCTAGAGTGAATAATCAAACCGTGTCTCATCCTAAAGACCTCATAGTACTCCAATAGAGCATTTCACTCTCAGACTGTTGGCTTATTTGCAATTCCTAAGGTATTTAAAAGTTGAATGGGAGGCAGAGTCTTCAGCTTTTAGGCCTCTCTTCTGTGGAACCAGTTGCCAGTTTGTATTTTGGAGACAGACATCCTCTCTGCTTTTAAGATTAGGCTTAAAACTTTCCTTTTTGATAAATCTCACAGTTACACTAGTTGCACTGGCAGCTTCACATGAGTGTTTCTTCTTCAGTCACCTTCACTTTGGATTCACTCTCTGGATTTAATTATTCGTTATTATTAATCTCTGGCTCTCTTCCACAGCGTGTCTTTGACCTGTCTCCCACATTCACCCCCAACCGATCGCAGCAGATGGCCTCCCGTAGCCTGATTCTGCTGGAAGTTTTTCCTTCCCACTGTTGCAGAGCACTTACTCATGAGGTGTTGTCTGAATGTTGGTGTTTTCACTGTGTTACTGTAAGTACATTGAGGTGATTGTTGTTGTGATTAGGCTGGATTATTAATTAAACTGAACTGACAGCTCCAACAGCTCACAACAGCTTACAAGATACACCCCTACAAAAAGCCTATTCATTACATGCAGAACAATTGGTTTCATTGTTTTTTTGTTTCACACACACTATACAAATATATCCAACTTATTATCATTTTCATTCATATCATTTTTACCTCAGTTACTTTAAATCCAGTTTTGCCATCGACAGAAATATTCTATTGCAAATAAATCTAAATGTTTAACAAGGAAATAGAGGAAGTCTTTCTAACTACACAAAAACAAATACTCAGTGATCAGTGTGTGTGCGGTCCTTGTTCTGACCTCATGAGACAATCAATTACATTTAATTAAATGTCTAGATGCTCATTGGCTCATTGAGTTTCTCTGGCAAAGAGACTTTTTGTGGAATTACTTCACAATAATTAGAACCATCAGAAGAAAATATAAATGCTGTACCTACTTATCTAAACGGTGAGTACTTCAAATACGTGTCACAGCTGCTGCAGCAGACTTGTGGAGTAATGAATGAAGGACCCAAAATGCAGGCACTGGCTGTGATGCAAGTGAGCTTTATTTGCAAAGTGAGGATACAAACAGAAACAGAGATAGCATGGACAGAAACTAAGGAAAACCTAAACTGGGAAAACTAAGAAACAAGGAACCAGAACTAACAAATCTGAAATGCGAGGGGATTTAAAGCAGAGGTAACACAGGGGATGATGAACAGGGAGAAATGAACAGGGAGAAATGAACAGGGAGAAATGAACAGGGAGAAATGAACAGGGAGAAATGAACAGGGAGAAACGCACAGCAGAAGCACAGCGTGACACACAGGATGATACACAGAGGACAGACAGACCAGTGACAAGCAGAAGGAAACACAGGACTTAAATACACACAGGAGCAAACAGGGAATGGAAGACAGGAGGGAAACACAGGTGGGAGGAATCAGAGCTGAAGAGACAAGGCGGAGCAAAACCAGACACACTACACCCAGGACAGGGACTATCAAAGTAAAACAGGAAATACAACAGGCATGCACAGACACAAGCTTAAGACATCAGACATGGCAACAGGGAGGGAACACAGAGATGTGGGACCAGGGCAGGCACAGAGACACAGCACAGAGGGAGCTCAAAAATACAAAACAGAAATCAAACCCAATGAAGAAGAACATCTTAACAAGAATGAACCTAAAACACAAGATAATAATAATCAAAACAGAATCACTGAGTCCAGAGACTCAGGACCATAACAATATGTCTGGCTGCAGTCATGCATTTCACAAACCTTCTTCTGATGGCTGAGTGATGAGAGCATGAGATAAGACTCCAGTCTTGTGGTTTCCAGCTATTTTCTAATGACACACCTGCATCTGTAACTGGAAATGTTCCAAGAAGCAATGAATTACATTGTGTGATTGTCATTTAAATTTTTTTTCCATTGACAAGCTGCCTGTGATAAAAAAAAAAAAAGAAGCTAATGTTAGATTTCTGATTTTGTGGTAAAATGATTTTTAATCAGATCTTAGCTGGAGTCTCTAACTGATTTTAAAGCTTTTACTTATCATATGCGAGTGGAGGTTTTAATGAGACAGTCACATGCAGCTGGGGTGGGGGACTGATGCTGAGCACAGGTTAGTGCCTTCCTTACTCTATGACTCCCCCCTGTCGGGATGTTGAAACATGACTGGCTTAGCCTGCCTAACTTTACTGGAATGAAACTTAAACAGGTACTTTTTAAGCAGGAGCCTAAAAACCCCGCGTTTCAGAACCTGCTGATGTAAGTAAAGTGTTCTACTTACATCAAGCTTCTGATGATTTTTAATTGGAATAGGGTCTAAATCCCTTCCATATGTGTCATTTCTACGGAATTCCCTACAGAAATAACTGTGTAAGCAGGCAGTCCTAATTAAACACCTTACATTTTTTATCAACCACATTATATAGGACTGCTTTCCTATGTCTCGGCAAAAGCATCATATATTTGTGTTGTACACTCATCAGTCACTTTATTAGTAATCTTGCTGCTATCTCAATTAAGCTCCTTTTCTTTTAGAACTGCACCAATTCTTCATGGCACAGATTCAGCAAAGTGTTTTAAACTCTGGTTCATACCCACACAACAGACAGTTGCTTCAGACTTGTCAGCCACATCCCAAAGGTGCTCTGTTGGGATGTAAATGGTCAGCAACTAATACTAGTATTATAAAATGGGTGTTTCGTGTTTCTTGCATCAGATCTTTTAGTTCTAGTTCAGACTTTTACAATAGATTTATTAGGTTAGTGCTCTCTGACTCAATGTTATAAAGCCACTATTCCCCCTATGTGTCTTGTATTTACTATTAAACACAGGTGGTATTGATAACAATAGGGAAACGTATTATATTTAGAAAATCTCCCAGGTGTCTCCGACTCATAGAGGTTGTTCATTTTGGCTCATGGAGTTCTTCCACATTCAACATGTTTTTTGTTATTTATTTTTGTTGGGTTTAAATAGTTCTACCTTTCAAAAGACATGCTCATAAATGCGATGATTTATCAACCACTGTTACCATCAATACCCTAGGAGAGTTCTTCTGAGAATTTTTTGATGACTTGCTCAGAAAGTATTTTGTCCCTTTTTATTTTCTCACAACTTCTTGTGGCAAGTAAAGCAGGTTATAGTTTTAGTAAAGCTTCTTAACAAACAATATCCAGCAGTTACAGTTTCCAAAGAACAGAAAACATAGGCGCATGAGCAAAACACTGAAAAAGGGGGAAAGAATAAATAAGACAGAGAAGATGTGGAGTTAATAAAACAAGATTAAATTATTTGAATAAAAGTAGCATAAACTTTGGAAGAAATGCTGGTCAATGGACAACTTAGAAAATTGATTAACATTCAGAGTTGCAATTAATTAGCAGATTTCTAGGTTTTATTCATATTGAAATCTGCTCCCATGACAAAGCTAATTTTCCCGTTGTCCTCCATGATAACATCACCCCCTAGTGCCAAGAAAGCCTCCTATCACACAGTATACCAGCCACTTCATTAGGTACACTTTGCTACTCTTGGGTTGAACCCACATTTCCCTCCAGAACTGCCTTAATTCTTATGGCATAGAGTCAACAAAGTGCTGGAAACATTCCTCAAAGATTTTTGTACATTTTTACATATTTGCATGACAGCATCAGATAGCTTCAGATTTGTCAGCTGCCCATCTGTGATGTGAATCTCCTGTTCCATCACATTTCAAAGGTGCTCTATTAGATTGAGGTATGGTGACTGTGGAGGCTGTTTGAGTAGAGTGAACTCATTAACATATTCAAGAAACCAGTGTGAGATGATCCGAGCTTTGTCATACGGTGTGTTATAAGATGGGTAGCCAATACTGTGATCATAAAGGGATCCAAAGTGGTGTGGAAATATTTTCACACCATTACCTGACACCTATGGTGTCTTCTCCTGCTGTTGCACATATCGCAGAATAAAACAACTGTTTTCAGAACTCAAAGCAATGAGCTCGCTCTCGCCAAAACTGTACTGAAGGAGGAAGGAGATAACTGGAGTCCTATGTAATTAAAAAGGAACATCTTTTCATCCACATCATAATAAAATTCTATGTGAAGAGATTTAATGATATTTTAGTGGAGCTAAATGTCACTGCTACGGAGAAGATTAAAATTCATACATGATACAAGACTTATCATGTAGAAATGTACAAATTTGTACAAAATGATACAAATGTACCTTACCTTTTTTACTGACCAAATGACTACATTTTTTATGCTAGTTGGACTATTTGCTTCTGAATGATCTTATTTCTTTGTAGCACACGGAAATACATGGAAATGTAAAACTTTTGTAAAACTATTACTACTTCAAACTATTACTCCCACAAGTGTGGGAGCACATAGGGGTGAAACATCCAGTTTCCCAAATTCTGGAAGAACACTGAACAAGTCTGACATGTATGCATTCAGTCCACTACTGATTGGTCAGATGCAATAATATCACTGTCTGTCACATAACCTGACTTTGCTGATTAAGTGGATCAGCATCAATCCATGTGGAACCTCACAGTGAGTCATATGGAGGCCAGTTTTGATGTCTATTCAAGTTACTGAATATGGTTCCTCACCCAATAAAGGTTATCCTTGTTATTTGTAAAGAAGGGGTGGTGGAGGAGAGCTTTGTAGGATTCTAACAGGGTAAAGCCATTTTTGTGTAAGGGTAGAAATGGGTGTGTAAAGAGCAAAATAAAGAGAGTAGCCATAATGAGTGAGTGGTATAGAAACAGGGCAATGAGGTTAAGTTCTTTGGATAAAGGGTGAGTGGTCTTTTGTACTAAATGCTGGTCAAAGAGAAACTACAAACAGGATACGTGCTTATTTCTGAACATGGGTCCAGCCTCAAATCAGTTAAAAAAAACAAAAACATTGCAGATCATTAGACAGTAAATTTTAAAATGTAATAAAGGTAAAGACTTAAATGCATCATCACAATGACTCTGATAAAGTCACATTTCTAAAAGACACTGATGCTCCAGGACAAAACCGCACTATTCCTGGTGCAAGATGGACTTTTACCAACGTTATATTGTGTGTCAATGGAGCTTCAGGGCAAAAAAAAGAAAAGAAAAGAGAAAAAGTATGTTTGTAAATGGAGCAGAGTGTGTAATGCATTAGGATGTAAAATAATGGCACATGGAAAGGAAACACCCACAGCACACAGAGTTTTGTGTGGGGTTTTTTTTTTCTGTGAAAGAGAAAGTCTTTACCTTAAATACCTCCCCCCCATTCTTCACTTGGCTCTGTAAGAGATAAATTCGCTCACGGCATGAGGGGAGATTTCTTTCAAGTATTTGGGTCAGAAACAAAACCTGACGACTGTGTGAGAGGGAACTGGGGGAGCAGAGGGACTAGGTGGGGGGCGGGGAGGATGAGAGGATGGCGGGGCAGACAAACAAAACTGCTTTGGAACACATGGACTTTCCCCCACGTGAATCAATATTCAAGCCCTGATCTCCCTGTTGAGCAATGAGGCCAAAGAGAAGAGGGAGTTGAAAGACAGATGATACAGAGGGAGGGCTGTGGGATGTCATGTGTAAAGAAAGAGATTCTCATTGGAGGCAAAGAGAGAGAAGATCCCTATGAACCTTTGGAGAAAAGGGAAAAAGGGGAAAACAAAAAGCATCCTACATGGTGAAGCCATCTTGGTCACACGCTCAGGATTTCAGGACCAATTCTGATTATTAAAAAGGTAGGTGTACGATAAACACATGGAACAGGGTGAAAAGATGTTTTGGTAAAACAATACGTAAAAAGTTTTGTTTTAGTTGTTTTAGAGAACAAAATAGGACGTGCGCAATTGCTCTAGCACCGAGTGAGGGGTCAGTTTCAGTACACATTACTCTTTCTTGCTTTGCTAAGAAAATTTCACTTTTTTTTTTTAACTACTTTAGCTTTTTTTCCGTTTTTAATTCACTTTAGATGTAGAATACATTTGTTAAAAGCAAATTGTTTTCATTAAAGTTACAGTGAGATCAACTCTTTTTTACAAACTGCACTTTTTCTCAGGATTTGAATGTTCCTCTAGTAAGGTTACTTTACTGCACAGCATACCTTTGCAAACGCATAAACACCAGTGAGTCAATATTTGCTTAGTGTCTGCAGCAAAGGATTTAACACCACACGACAAACACTGCAGGACAGCTAAAAAATAATAAACTCATCTGCAATACAAACTGGTTTACATTTGCTTTGATGACAAACTAACCAAATAATCTATGTCCTCAATTGTACTATTTACTCAGCACATACAATGATAAATCATAATGTTTTTGGTGTGTTTTCCTTGTTTTTACTATTTCGATTTAGTGTAGTGGCTTTGGAAAAGCTTTCTTTAAAAGCAGGATGATGTCCTCCAAGCTGAAGTGGCTGATTGTGATCCAGCTCCTGCTGAATGAACATGCCTTGTGCAGGGTCCCACCTCCTTTGGCACAAAGGAGCAATCTGCTTCCAGGAAGTGACACCCATGAAGCTGTAGAGGAGATGTCCAAACAGAATTTTCACTCTCTCCTGGGATCCCAAGTCCAGTCTGGTCTCTCACCTGAGGAAAAATCTGAAAGAATCCGATCTGCCCAACGGATGACATCGGTCCTTGGGGCGAAGCTTCAGGAGCAGATTCAAGCTCATTTACACATTCAGGGGAACATTAGCTGTGAGGAGCTGCTGTCAGTAAGCACTGTGGATGATTCGCTGTCCTCCATGTTCCCCCAGGAGCTGCTGGGTCTCTCTGTGGTGCCTGTGTTGGTGGTGGCAGGGTGCCCAAAGGAAGCACAGACCCTTTTGCTGAAGCTGTATGATCTGCTGGGAGTGACTGATACAGAGGAGCTCCTGATGGAGGTAGAGGGCCTGATAGAGCGGAGGATGAGCAAATCAGCAGCTGCACCAACACCGACAGCAGCATCATTGCCTTCAGGGAGAGATCAATCTCAGCGACACATAGAAGCTGTGATGTTTAACATTGAGCAGCTGGCATTCGTGGGAGAAGGCAGCACTGGTCAGGAGGGACACTGCGAGGGTTGGAGTCGAGTAAATAGCACCATGCTGATAGGACCAGCTGTGGAGGGAGGCACAGGTGGACTGGAGGATGCTGTGAGCAGCTGTGAAAGACTGGGATTCCTGTGTGCTGGTGTGACCAGCAGCGGGCCTCACACACCCGGGATGTACCAGGCGGTGTGGAAAAAAGGTAGTCGCATACTGCCATCTGAATCCACAGAATCGGAGACATGGATCCACCAGTGCAGCACCACAGCAGCAACTGGTTACCGGTGGAAGCGCAGCACCCAGAGGAACTGCATCAACAAAAGCGAGCAGCGTGTGTACAGTGTGATGGAGTGGATCCCTGGAGTCAGCACACTCTACAACCTTGGCACAGCTGTGTATTACGCCTCAGTCAATTGCTCTGAAACAGCCAAGGAGAGAGCCATCCTCAGCGCCGTTGACATCGGAACAGATGCCCTCATGGTCGCCACAGGTGGGACTGCCGGGGTAGCGGGCTATGCTCTGGGTGCAGGGGTGAAGACCGGCGTGAAAGCTGGGGTCAAGTATCTCCTCAACTCCATGAAGGAGGAAGATGACATGTTGGTGAACCAGTTTAGCTGGGAGGAGGGTGTCATCACCATAGACTGAAGGATCATTGAATCACCCTCTTAAGCTCTGGCAATAAATACTGACATAACTACATGTGTAATGTAGAGGATCAATATTTGACAGCTTACCTGTTTGCATAGTAACAATTAGTGATAATTTGCAGTGCAAGATTACACATTAATGTGTTGCTCAGTGGAATTTAAATAGGAATTTTGCTTTTCTTTTTTGTAAGGGTGTACACAACAAAATAATATTATTAAGACAGATCCCAATTTGTCTGCATATATAAAATAACAAGAGAGAGACAATGCAAGCTAACAATGGAATAAAAGTCATTCCCCAGAGTGAAAAATGTCCACATCAGCTGAAAACACGTCCAATAATGTATAACCTCAGAAAGTAAGCTTTAAGCTGTTGCTTAGAAGTAATATTTTAAGTATAGACTTTATAAAGTAGTTTTCTAGTTAATCGTATTAGGCAGCAACACTGAAGAACTGGTCTCAGGAAACAAAACCTTCAATCCCTCAACACTTTGATCTTGCCCAGCCTTGTTTATCATCTGTAATTTCTGAATTTGTTTCTTCCTTCAGCTGAAACCTATAGTCACGTTGTCAGGTCGCAGTCATATTCTCAGCTCTGATGTAACTGCAGGGACACTAGAGTCATGATAAAATATTGTTGCTGTATATTTTTTTTCTGTAAATGTTATTAAATTTTACATTAAATTGGTGGCAGTGTATCGTGTTATCGGATTCATTTTTGTGCTGAAAATATTTAATGTGCACGCTCGTGATGAACTACAGTACATACCTAAAACAGGCTTAATCGTGGGAATTTAAACTGCATATGTACTTCAGCTGACGCTAAGTGATGCTTTAAAGAACATTTACATAATACTTTAAAAAGAAAAAAATAAGTGGCACAGGGGTCTGGCACTTATAAGGCACCTTCATACTCAATTTAAACACTTAAAAAGAATGCTTTTTACTAAAATTTTGAGTCAGCTGATCACACACATACATTCATGTGCTTTTTGCTGCAAGTCATAAAGTAAACAGGAATTTCGTACGCTGCCTCTAGCCAGTTGGCAGCAAGGAAATGTTTTATTTACATTTTATTTACAAGGTCAACGCTAACAGTGAAGGTCAAGGTCAAATGCTTAGCCATCCTAGGTAGTACGATGTTGTGAAGCTTGACGATAAGCCATAAAGAATTGTGTTTTCACTGATTTTCACATTTAGGGTGACCCTGACTTTAACCGTGGCCCGATTTTCAGCAAAATTAAATCAGCTCGAGCTGTTATTGATATCTACCATAACACAAAATTTTGATATCTTCAAAACAGTGGATTCTTGCTACTAACAAACAGACAGACAAACAAACAAAAATCGAATTCATTACATACTCTCTCCCTTCAGGGGGAGAATAAGAAAAGTTCTGTTTAGCTGCTTCACTTCCAGGGCCTTGATATTTTGCAGCCGGACACACTGTTATGAGCTACAATTGGATTTAAGAGACGCTACTTAGTGTTGGGTTACAGGATACACTTACATTTCTATTTAATTCCAGCTGTCTGAGACATTGGTGAATTTGTCTGTTCAGATTGTATACGAGCCAAAACAAAGTTATGTGAACCCACTGTGCGGCTTTTTGTGTGTGTGCTGGCCCTGTGACTGACCGGTGACCAGGGCAGAGTGTATTAGATTCGGATACGAGAAATTATATTTAAAACTTAGCAATTTCTACATTTCTTCACACTGATCTAATGACTTGGTGCATTTGAGTCAATGTTTTTTTTTTTTTTTAATCCAAACTGACATCACTCTTTTTTTGAGTGAAGTGTGACATCTACTGGTGATAATAAAAACTGAGAGAATAAACATTAAATACAGTATGCTGTCGTCTAATAAGCAAAATATCCCTGGTTTGTACATGAAAGCCACACACTGTGAAGAGCGCTTGTGGATGAAGGAGCAGTAAACTGCTGAGTATTTTCTTTAAGCCTTTACAAACACAAAGATTTCGTTTTTCCGCACTTTTCACAGTATGAAAAAACACAACGTCGCGTGCACAGACCCAATCTCTGATTTACAAACATGAGGACTTGCAAGTAAATACCACTGAGCAGTCCTTAACCTCTCTTCTTCATATCCGCTGGACCTTTAGTTAGCAACACACTGTGTGACAAACTGCACACACAAAGGCAAACAGTTTGTGTTTGCTGATTTTTCTAAATTCGTGTCAAGTACAGTAACGAAGTACTTGTACTTTTCCATGTGTGACAACGTTTTAGTTCACTCTTCTAAGATGATTCTACGAAGACACACAACCTGTTTTGAGGTTTGTTGTGAGTCACATGCTCCTCTTTGGCTTTGTCGCTTTCGAGACGTCATTTCTCGTGAAACGTCTTGGTAACAGGGCCGTAAGTTTCTATTTTGCTCACTGCGAAGCAACGCGAGAGATTGACAGAAGCCTTAACCAGCAGAGCTCGTGGTCATGTCCGCGGATTGACCAATCAGGCGTTAAGTGTGAACTTACAAGGAAACTGCGAGTCTTGTCGCGACATTTCGGCTCTTCAACTGCCTTTGGTGGAAATTATTTCAGAGCCAAAATGGCGTCGAGAGTTTACTTGTCACGGCCTTCTTAGGCGGGACAAGTACATATCCAATGAAAAGGCAGTAAAATAAAGACTCGACGGGGAAACAGTTTACACGCTTGACAGTTGTTTTGCTTTACCAGTGTTCAAAAGTAGCTCGACGGAAGAGCTAGGTATGCACATTGTGTTAATCTAGCGGAAAGCCAATAAAGTATACTAAGTGGATTCGCGCTGACATCTTGCAATAAGGTGAGTAGATGTGTTATTATCGACGGGTATTTGTGGTCTTGGCACTTTTTCCGCCAGCTAGCTAACCTGCAGATAAAGTAATGTTTTAAGTTTTCGGTGGCGCTTTAAAACAATCTGCACGGATTTCACGTCATGCAGTAAGGACTTGGTCTACGGTCATCTGTTGTTCGCTCAGCTGTTGATTTCATACTGGTACAAACTCGCCCACTTTACTCTTCATGGCGCTGTTTGTAAAGTAGTCGCACTCTAGTCAACACCCGGTATAGATACACATTCATTGTCATTGACTGGAATCCAGTCTTTAATGTGATTGTCGGCTGTTTGTGTGCCTTAGGATGGCACAGTGGGACAGACTGAGACAGCTTCCTAGTGCCTACCGACAGCAGTTGCACGAGCTCTATGACAGAGATGCTTTACCCATGGATGTTCGGCACTACCTGGCCCCTTGGATAGAGAAGCAGGAGTGGTAAGGAACCCTGTGCTTCAACCAGCTTCAATGATTACTCTGAATATGGCTGTGAAAAGCTTTTATTATGTTTTGTTCTGCAGGCATCGGGCAGCACGGGACCATGCCTTTGCTATGGTGCTGTTCCAGGTCCTGCTCGAGAATCTGGACATCCAACACAGCCGCTTTGTCCAGGAGGAGTCATTTTTACTGCAGCACAACATTAGGCGCTATAAGCAGAACTTTCAGGTGTGTCCAGTAAAGGAGCAACCCAGTGACCTCTTTGTTTTAAAATGGAAAAGCTAAATTTTAAGTAATTGTGTCTAAGATTTACAACTCTGTTTACCATTATTTCCATATTTGTTTACATGCTCTGAATTTCCTGTATAGTCCTCAAAGTATTTTAGCTTGTAAAATAAGCCAAGTGAGAGGTATTTAGACATAGGCAAACATTAACCTGTTATTAATCTGTTATTGGCTGATGAGAAATGATAATATGACAGTAAAGGATTTTAAAAAGCGACAAAAGTAAAGAAAGCCTTTTAATAACCACCAATAAGTCTGCACGCTTGACTGGCCTGTATACTGTATCAGTGTCACATAATAAACTTTATCTTAAGTGACCCCCAGCCTCTGCCGTTTCTCTCTTACAGAGGTATGTGGATGAGCCGTGTGGTTTGGCAACTACAATCCTTTGGTTTTTGGAAAAAGAGAAGGAAATCCTGGAGAGCGCTGAACTGGCTGAAAAGGTTGGTGTAGTCTCATTGTGGTAATTAAAATAAACTTTACGTATAGCCACTTTTGATAACAATGTAGCTAAGTGCCTTAAGAGAAGAAATAAACCCAGAAAAGGCATTAGGTATTTAGCATGTACTGTAAAATGGTAATGCTCTGCTAAAAATAGTGTCCCAAACAAAACGATTGCTCTACTTACACTTGCACACACCTGGATATACCTGTATGTGGTATTTTTTTTACAGGAAAACATTGTATCATATAATCTATTGGTGCATTGCCAGTTTCCATGTTTTGGCTTTTTTCTGGTATGACTCCATTGTTAGCTGGAATGTTTGTAGTATTGCAATTCAGCTTTTAAGTTTAAAATTAAATGCAAACTTTTACGGAGCCTTGTGTACATTTTTATCCTGTTTTAGCTTTATCCTGCAGTTTTTCAACAAGAGCTGTGTGTGCGGAATAAAACCACAAAACTCAGTGCGTGGGCTAAAAAGTCAAGAATTTTTCCCCTAGCCGTTTTTAAACTACACTCTCATTAACTATTTCCTTTGTGACCTCTTCACCCAGTATTACATCTGAAAGACAATGAGATCTTGGTATTAGCGCCTCCTTTGTTTTTCCTTAGGTCCAGCTTTTGCAAGTTGAGCCAGAGGCAATGGAGATGAGCAGTCAGCAGGACCTTGAACGTAAACTGGCTGGCTTGAAGAATGAAGTACAGGTGGAGATTATGTTGCTTTGTGTTATCATTTGTATTATATGGATAAAACATGTCAGTTCATCCATTTCATTTTTTGTGTGCTATAGTGTATGGAACATACAATCATATGTCTGGAGGAGCAGCAAGATGAGTTTGATTTTAAATACCAAACCCATAAGTTGGAAGGTAAACAAATGAAAACAATCTGGTTATATTTGCATGCTTTAATGTTTGTGAGAATGAGTAATAAATCTAAAACGTATATAAATCAGAGCTACATGTACTCTTTTGTTTTGGTCTTTGTTATGTGGAAATTTTCATCCCACCACAGAAACTTACACAGCTGTGGTCGACGAGGCCAGGAAAACAGAACAGATGAGACTCCTTCAGATGCTTGTGAACAAGCTGAATGAATGCAGAAAGGTATGGAGTCTGTAATATTCCTAAATATATTCTTAAACATTTCATTGTTTAATTATTTACGTTCTTATCTCATCACTTTTTAGAGCACGCTGTCAGGCCTAAATAATATTCTGGACAGGACTCAGGACATCATTGATGTGCTTGTGAAGGAGCTGGTTGATTGGCAGAGGAGGCAGCAGAAAGCCTGTATTGGTGCTCCAGACAATGTTTGCCTGGATCAGCTAGAAAAGTGGTATGTTTATTCTCTCTTTGAACCGAATTAGTGTTTCCAAAGTCCATCCTCCCATTCTCTGAAATCTGCATGAAATAAAATTAAATGCTCTTTGTGTTTATATAGGTTCAGCTGTGTGGCAGTGTGTCTGTTCCAGGTGTGGGAGTTTCTTACTAAGTTGGAAGAGCTAGTAGGAAAAGTCTCCTATGAAAATGACCCTGTGAAGGCCCAAAATCCCACACTGCAGAAGAGAGTGGACTCTCTTCTAAAAGACTTACTCAAGAGGTATTTATTTTAGGACACTCTATGATGTTCTCTTTCACTTTTATGCATTTTTTAGGTAATTTACTCACTTTCCTTTTTTTCTTTTACTCTTACTTTTAGCTCCTTTGTGGTTGAAACTCAGCCATCCATGCCTCAGGGGAAAGGATCTTTGGTTCTACGCACAAATGTCCAGTTCTCTGTCAAAGCCAGGTCAGTGCCCAGCACAGAAATCAGTGTGCAGTGCATTGTTTCGATGAACTTATGTGCATTTGATAAGAAAACTACTTTCAGCTGCTCCCTATTCCACATGTTTGATTTGGCAGATTTTGTTTACACTGGGTGCCCTGACTGACGCAACCCCAGAGGGATTTGTGTCTCTTCCTGTGATTGAACTTGAATCTTTTGCTTTTTAGCAAAATGTTTAAACCTGTAGAGCCACTAGTGAGCTTACAGTAATGCTATCAGAATATTTTATTAATCCCTTAGGAAATTATGTGGCCACAGCTGCTCCAAGACAATAATAACATTTACTAACAAAACTAAATTAAAAAATACAGTATATAACAACGTTACAAAAAATAACAAAGTAACTCTAATTATTTATATGTCAGCATATTTCACAGACTAAATATATATGATTGACATTGCGTCCCTCTTATCATACAGTATTATGCTGTACTTATTAGGTTTCATTGGCCTTTATTTCCATCATGTAAGCACAGAATCATTTGTGAAATAATGTGAGTGAGTAAAGTGAAAGAGAATAATGAAAGTTTATTACATTCCTGCAGAGCCATCTCATCTTCCTCCCAAGTATGTCTTTGGACTGTCTCCCATGCTGTAACCTTGAGAGCGTTGCTGGCTTCCTGTTTTTCAAATTGTTGTATTCATTGTCTTCATATTTCTCAAGCTCTAACATTTCCCACCTGACTTAACCATTTCAGACTTCTTGTGAAGTTCCCAGAACTGAACCACTCCATGAAAGTGGATGTATCCATGGACAAGTAAGTTTTCACCTTCAGACCTTTAGCTGTTTTCATTATCCTTAAAACAAACTTCCAGCCTTTAACATTAGAGAAAGATGTTTAATTCCTCCCTTTGATCACTGCTGCTGTTTTTTTTTTTTCTCACGCTTGAAAATAGGGAGGCTCCTCAGATCAAAGGGCAAGTTTTTTTCCTTTACTTATAAGTTTCAGAAGCCACGTTGACATTCGCCGTGAACTTGTTTTTAGTAAACCTCGTGTTTTTGTAGGTATCGACGTTTCAATGTCCTGGGGACTAAAATTAAGGCCTTGAACATGGCTGAGAGCACGAATGGAGGCATGGTGGCCGACTTCAGACATTTGGTATATTAAATAATGCATTCATGAGCAATTAAATACAAAGACTATTATACAATTCTGACACAAAAATGATTTAAAACCAAATATTTAACAGTGTATTTAACATGTAAGACATCAGCTACACTAAAGTAATTCAAAGACAAAATGTATTTAACAATATACAGCCTTTACTGGCAGGTGAGAATTTTGATATGTTATTTGGGTGTAACTGTGTGTATAGTCTTATTAATTAATTGATAAATACTATTTGTCTGTAGACTCTGAAGGAGCAGAAATCAGGAGGTGGTGGCAAAGGAGTCAGTGATGTGAGTTAATACCGTGCTGATGCCATCTCTTCTTCCTGTTACATTATACTAAAGAAATAATGATCTGTGTGTTATTTTGTTGTTGACAGATATCTCTGAGTGTTACAGAGGAGCTGCATATCATCTACTTCAACACTGTATTTGAGCTGAAAGGCTTCTCTGTTGAGCTGCAGGTGGAGTTTTTCATGTTATATGGCTGCCATCACAGATAAAGAACATTAGTTCCATTTAAAAATTAATCATTAATTTGCAGCTTTGGTGACAGAACTATGACCTAAATAGAAGCTATATTTTTTATGGCACGCACACCAGGCCTCCACCCTCCCTGTGGTCATCATCTCAAACTCCAGTCAGCAGCAAAGTGCCTGGGCGTCTGTCCTCTGGTTCAACATGCTCAGTCAGGATCCCAAGGTGACAAGTCACTGTTACTTGCACACATGCTGTGTAGTGTTTTTGCAGTTAAGTTCCCTTGTAAAACAATTCCAGGCCATCATAAATTAACTGTGTACATATCGTGTACACATGTCTGCTTTTTCCAGGATGTTATGTTCTTCGCCAACACTCCTGCAGCTACTTGGCCTCAGTTTGGAGAGATGTTGAGCTGGCAGTTTCTTTCGGCCACAAAACGCGGCCTGGATGACACTCAGCTGGAAATGATCGCAAACAAGCTCTTTGGTACATTCCTCCACCGTGTTCTGCTTTATTCTGCTCATTGTTGAAAACACCAACTTTCACGTACTGTTAAAATGTATCTTGAATTTGAAGACTAACATAATTCTTTGCCCTTCATGGCTTGTAAGCATGTTTGTGATTGTCCATCTTTCTGTTTTTTAATCACCAGGGAAAAAGCCAAACAATGACAGCTGCACAGTACCGTGGTCAAAATTTACCAAGGTAAGAGTTCTAAAAACTGCTTTTCATTTTGTAATCCCTCAAGCCATACTTTGCATGTCTTGAGGAATTTAATCTTAAGCTTTACCACTAAAACCAATTATTATATCTCATCTAAATATAGCTGAACTTTTCATTACAAAGAACAAAGGTTTGTAGGTGTGTCCAAATGATATTTTCTCCTGTTTGTGTTACAGGAAAATACTCCTGACACTTTCTGGGTGTGGTTTGATGGCATTTTGATGATGGTGAAAACATACCTCGAGGACCTGTGGAGGGATGGGTATGATTGTTATATATTCTTAGAAGCTTTTTTTATGCTGATTCACAGATCAGTTTTAATGGGTTTAACAAAACAAACATTCCTTTGAAAATGGTTAGCTCCAAGGACTGGACTGAGAATGACTGAAAAACAAACCAGTGTCCAATTTAAAAACTAAAGAACTTCAGAAAGCCTCGACAGCCTACAAGATTACAAAATAACAAGGAATTTTGACTTTCTAGATGAATGAGATGTGGCTCAAGACTTCGGCACAGTACTGCACCTTGCATATTATTTGTCCGTCATACAGAACAAATAGGTACCTTTTATTATTGTAACTTAATTCGTGACAGCTATATTGGATTGTAATAATTTTTGGAAAAACCTACAGGTTTTCCTCCAAAAGTTATCGGCACATTTCTGTTTTAAGTAAAGTAGCCATTTGTATTTAATAACTTGACAGCAGTGTCAGATTAATTTTTAAGCAGATTAAAAGCCACATGCCAAACTGTCATTATTGTAATCTGGATAACTCTGTTACTAATATGCATGGCCCAGTTTAGCTCATAACTTCAGTGTCCATGAAACCTGAAATGTTTGGCTTTTAAAATAAAATTTCATTTTGTGCTTCAGGCTCATCATGGGTTTTGTGACCAAAGGCAAAGAGAAGTCTCTCTTGAAGAAGAAAAAGCGAGGCACGTTCTTGTTGCGTTTCAGTGAAAGCGTCATTGGGGGAATTACCTTCTCTTGGGTGGAAATCACTGTGACTGGTGAGAGGGTTTGGGGTTTTTTGGGGTTTTTTTTGCTTGTGTGACAGAAAGAAATACAACTAAGCTGCATTTCACAGTGGTCGGGGTAACCTGTTTAATACATCGTTCACTGTCTGTGCCAGGTGAGCCTGATGTGAAGACAGTCCAGCCTTTCACCAAAGTCGACCTTTCCCAGATTCCCTTCCATGAAATAATTCGAAATTTCCAGATCTTAGAAGCTGAAAATGTCCCTGAAAATCCTCTGCTCTACCTGTATCCTGACACCCCGAAAAATGAGGCTTTTGGAAAGTATTACACTGAGAAGAGTGGAGGTAAGGCCACCACTTAAAATATTATTGAAGTTAGTTCAATAATATGCAGATGACTCATTAAATCAAATTTAACTGCTCGCTCTCTTTTTTCTCAGAGGACAGTCCGTACATAAAGTACATCAAAACCAAGCTGATGTTTGTTTCCAAGGAGTAAGTATGGGGTCCATATACATTCAGACTGATTTTTAGTGTCTTTCTTGTTGGAATTAAAGAAAAAAAAAAAAGCCATCCCATAGATATAACAAACTTAAATGCACTTCACTTCAAAACTAGTGTACCCACACCTTTTTTTAATGTCATGAGCTAATGGTTGTAATGACTGTTTATCATTGGTCATGTAGGAACACACTGGAGTCTAGGTCACCCATGCCCTCTGACATGGCACAGGGTGAAGGCCTGGAGCCAATGAATGGCCTGTGTGGAGAGGCAGCTGGTGAGTCATGCCTCTCCTTGCTGTCCAATCCAGCTTAAGACCTTGTCAAACAAATTACTCACCCTTCATCAAAGATCTCTGTCACCATCCCTGTTATGGTTTTGCGATATATGAAATCAGTGGGTAGCATGCTGTCTGAATACAGTAGATGTCAGGTGACAGCTTGTGAAAAGATTTATTTATTTTTTGAACTGAACTTTTGTGGGAATGTTGGCTGCTTTTACTGCATGCACATGTGCTGTAGCATGGTTCAGTGAACATAAAGCCTGGTTCTGGCTAAGCAAACCTATCACTAACATTTCATGCTGCTTTTTGGTCCTTTTCGATTCAAATACATTGCTTGGGGTCGCTATTAAACTTACTACTAAAATCAAAGATAAAAATATAAAAGTTATTAATGTATGACAATGCAAACATTTTGAGAAATGCATTTTTGAAGTAACATACATATTTGAACCTCTAAAACTCACAAATTATATTTTCTTTGTTTAATTACTATAAAAACGTTATCAGAACGTTTTGAGTTCTTGGTGAAATCAAAACCTTACTTGATCCCATTCGTAACGAGCAAAAACCATACCTGATTTAAATATAAAGTCTCCCCATTGCAGTCACCTTCTTTGCGCCTGTGCACTCCTCAAAGTGCTCTTGCCTTGTTTGCCTTGATCCCTACAAGTCCTGTTCTCATCACTTGCAATTGTTCATCTGCGATGCATGCTGGATCTCTTCAAGCTTTAAAGATTAAAGTCATCGAGAACTCTAGAGCGCAACAGGGACTGCCCACTTTTTTAAGGGCTCCGGTTCCAGAAGCGACTTTTTCTTTTGTTTTCTCTATTGACATTTCAGAAAATCCTTAGAGAAAGAGTTTTAACCCTTGAGCAAAGGCAAACAGCTACGAGGTGAATCCTTTGGATTCGTTTTAAAAAAGGAAAAAAAAAAGTATGTGTATGTAGGTACTTTAACATCCTATAAATATAGTATAAATCCAGGATTCCACAGCGAGCGCTTTCCAACCTTCCCAGATTTAATTCTTTTAGAACTGTAGAGTTTACATGGTGAATAATAGTGTTTTGTAATAGTTTTGAAGATATTTTGTAGTTTCTGTGTGTGTGTGTACATGTTTAGACATCTTTCTGAGAACAGAAAGTTGGCATGCTATTATACTTGTGGGGACCAGCTGTCACTTAAGGTGACTTATGCCTGTCCCCAGTAGTTTGAAGGAATTAAAATGTGGTTTTAATGTCAGGGTTACAATTAAGCTATGGTTAGGTTTAGGCTAAGGGTTAGAGTTAGGCATTCA
Source organism: Pelvicachromis taeniatus (assembly GCA_015108175.1). Lineage (NCBI taxonomy): Eukaryota > Metazoa > Chordata > Actinopteri > Cichliformes > Cichlidae > Pelvicachromis > Pelvicachromis taeniatus. The sequence goes on along the minus strand of VURO01049225.1, from coordinate 3,770 downwards.
CGTTTGATGGTCAGGGTTAGGATAAATGGCTGGGGAAAACATTATGTCAATGAGATTTCCTCACTAAGATGTGAAAACGAGTGTGTGCGTGTGCGCTAATCTAGAACAATTTAATTTAGTTTTATTCATATAGCGTCAGTGCTTTGTTCGTGGTTGCGCTCACCACGCTCACAGTTTCTGAGATTTCGCACTCATTCAGTGACTTGATGTTCTCGTCTTCTCTTAATATTTCCGTGGTAACAGCAGCCGGGTTCACAAAGAAATATATATTAACGGTATTTTCTATGCACGTCTGAGGTCTATGAGGGAAAAATATGGGGGTGGGGGGGAGGGGGGGTAGTAGTAGTCATATTTAGTCAGGTGTCGGGTTTTTATGTACAGGGTTAATAATTTATTTATTAACATGTAACATTATTGAGCTTAAAAGATACTTTTAGTCAGATTGAAATATTTTACAGCTGGTTAAACTGCTCATTTTTGTGAAGGGCAGCATATACAGATGTGTTTCTAATATGCCATAGAATAAATATGATATGTGATATTTGTATTTAGTATCAATTCACTTCAACACCAAACATAAATGAAATTAGGCATAGTTTAATTGCTCTGTACAAAATCAGCTCCTGTGATTCTGTATTTTCTGCTTTGGGCTGTGCACTGCACATCACTTTGTTTTTATTCTTCAGTTTCATTTCCCTCGCCGAGAGCATAAATAAACTACGCAGCCATGACAACAGATTCAACATTTCTTTTTCCTTCTTCACTCTTAGAACAAGACAGGGATCTTTATCCTCTGACGCCACCGCCGGAATCCTGTGACCCTGATCCCATGATGAATGGCTCTGTTGCAGACCCAGAGCCGCCGCAGGATCTGCTGATGTATCTCAATAACCCAAACCTTTTTGACAACGACTTCTTGCAAGACGACCAATCGCTGCCTGATTTCAACCTTCAAGGATTTCACAGTCTGCTCCCACAGTCCTGTGGCAGCTTCCCTTAGCTTCTGTTTGTATTTAACCAAATCACTGTAAATAATGCACTTGTTAGCTTTACACACAGTACAGCATCTATATCAGTAAAATGTGTCACACGTGGCAAATCCAGCATAAACGAAATAGTTTGCACTTAATTCTGTTTTCATGAGAAATGCTCGACAGCCCATCTGATAACCCGGAAACTCACACATAGATGATGTTTTTGTGCGCTGTATAAATTTATAGAACATTCCTGTGAATGCTGAACTTTTGTTACTGGTCTATGAAGACGTACATGTAAGATTATTGAATGAGCCGGACTCATATCAGTCCATACTTTATTATTTTAAGATTAGGCTTAAAGTCTAAATCATGGTTAAAAAAAAAACTGACCAGGTAAGGAGGCGGGAAAGGTTTGTATGAGCTATTACCGCATAGACTGCACATAATTTATTGTATCATTGTTTATTTTGAACCCGTTTTATCATTGTTTTAATATTGGCACTTACAACATGTGATAACATTCACTTAAAACATCCCATCTCCTGTTTCAGTTTGTCCTTTCATAGTAACATTAAATCCCAATTAAAGCACCAATAAAGAAGAAATGTGTGGTCTGATTATTAATAAAAGTTGTACATTGACAAATGTAGGAAGCTGGTTTTGTATGTTTAGCCTGCACCTCATAACCTGTAAAATGTAAAAATTCTGAACTAGAACTAATATTTTGACTATTATGATATTCTGCTGATATAACTTTTTTTTTTTTAGCACATAAACAGGCTGGACATCAAAGTCATATTGTCATGTTAGGTTTTTTGCAGCTATATTTGAGCAATGGGGTGGAGCGCTCAGTCACTAACTGGCTTTTAAGCTTGGTTAGCAGCTTGGATCACACAGGCCTGCTAATTGGTACTGAAATTTTAATCGCTAGAGCACAGACCTTTTTGGCTCTCTGTTTATGCAATTAACCAATTCTCTATAAACAACATGGAGACACATTTCTGCTAATTACGACAGACTAATGAATATCCGGGAGGATGAATATGAAAATGTCATGTTCTCCAGAATAGTTTGACAACTAGAGGCAGCTAGAGGAACTACAGTATGTGGCACAAGGTTGGCTTCATCTTTCACTCCTGGGGTTTCCTTTGGCAGTAAGCAGGAAGCTAGTTGACACAAGAAACCGATTTCAGTGAGAGAAGGGCCCAAAACAAAAGAGGAAGGTCAGTGAATACTTGTTTTCCTAATGTCCAGTTTCATATCCCATGTTCACATTAAAGTAGCTTGAATGTTTACTCAAGCTCAAGCTTGAATGTTTACTCAAGCTCAAGCTTGAATGTTTACTCAAGGAAGTGTCGCATTAAAATATTATTTTCTTTTCTACTTTCCCATTAGTAAAGCTCAAATGTGACAGAGTTGATCACTTTATGCCTAAACAAACACAACCTTGTTGAGATGTAATTTTTCATTATTTTTTAGAGATTTTAAGGAATTGATGGAAATACCAAAGCTACCTTTCTGATGGTCATCTTGAGACTCATACTCAGCGCCTGAAAGCCTCCCCCAGGTTGCTTGGTTAATCCGAGGTGCCACAGATTGTTACACAAGAATGCATAACTGGGCAAAACTGGTGCAAACCTCAGTGAAGAGGCTCAATATAGTAGGTCACCACTAGCAGCACGTGCCTGTAACCAATAAAGTGAAACTGTTTACCATGTTTCTGTTCCTCTTGTGACAATTTCAAGGTGTTTTATTTTGTGTGTTTTTTTTGTTTTTTTTTTGGTTGTGTTTGGGTTATGTCACAGATCACAACGGTGATGTGCAAAAAAAAATCTATCTAGTATCCAACACCAATAGAGTTGGTATCAATACTATCAGTATTTGGATTGATTCGCTCAACTCTAACAAGGAGACGAGGTTAGGCATGTCTAAGATCAAGAGCCATGTTAACCCCAATAATGATTTCCTCCTCACAGAACAAAAAGAAACAAAAAAACACTTCAATATCAGAAGTAGTTTGCACAATATGCAAGAAAACTGTAACAGCAAAGCTTTTCACCACAGATTGCAACCAGGCTTTACTTGCTTTCAGCAGTTGGATGACAAGGCTGACTCAGGATAAGATTTAAAAGGTTAAGTTACTTTAGTTACTGTTAAGCTTAAACACGTTAAGCAGTTTATACTTTATGCTATAATCATTTCCAAGGAAAGCACTGCAGACGCTGCTTTTGATCCTTGACTTATATGCTGTGTCACAACTATCACATTGTAATGCCATCGCTGCTTCTGACACTTTTTCCATCAACTTCCTTTGTGCCGAAGTGAGTAAAACACTGATAATATAATGTGATTATATTTCTTGTTCTTTGATCTTTGTAGTTTTAGAATAATCTTTCATTTAATCATCAATCAATTTAGTAAACATACTTTGGCTCAGATGTCTTCATTTTGTGTTTAGAAAGATAAAAGAAAGGATAAAACAACAAAAGCTGACTGTGGGACAGCTGATTCTATAACAGTGTCCTGGATTACATAAAACCATACATTGAACTGGACTTACCAGTAGCTCAGGACCAAAAGAAAACCACACAAAGAGTCTACAGTCTGTACACCAAGTGCTGTACAACAAAGGAAGTGTGGGAAACGACCAGGGCTGGACTGCCCGGTGGGCCGATGGCGATTTCTTGTTTATTTTTTTATTTTTTGTTTATAAACAATGAAAGGTGTTGGATTGGCCATTGGTCATGATCGACTCTGGACTGGACCAATTACAGTAGAGGAGGTCGGATGCAC
>VURO01049223.1:30809-71442 GCA_015108175.1 Pelvicachromis taeniatus | reverse complement strand
TTTGTAAAAATGGAAAAAAAAAAAAAAAAAAACAGAAGGAGGGCTAAAGCAGTGCATTCAGGAAATCGGAGGCAGACTGAGAGACAAAAAGAAGGCGATAAAAGACAAAGATAAAGAAGCAGGGAGAGTGGAGAGAGAGAGAAAGATGGCATTTTATTTCTTTTGCAACAATCTCTGAATGTTTCTGACTCTGTGAATTATTCATCACTATTAACTGTGATGTGAGTTTTTAGCGCTGACTGGCTGCTTCTGGTGTCTGCTTGGCACTCTCCCACAGTCCGGTAACTCACCGGGCCACAGTCGGCATTTATTGTTGAATAAAGAATTAACGTCTTTCATCTCAACTGTTGGTGCACGCAAAATATTGTTTACACATGTGGATAAACAAGAGGATGGAGACACACACGCACACCTGTCTCTTTCTCGCCCTTGTCAGAGCTGCTTGCCGTTAACGGATAGAAGAAAGGGTGGATGAGAGATGCAGCAGTTTGTTGGATTGGAGCAGTTAGTCTCTGTGGATCAAGTTGGGCTTTCAATTCACGTTCAAAGGCAGCGGCTGTCTGACTCGCTCTTCAGTGGCTGGTGGGCGTGGGTGCTGAGAACTGAGGGATTCTGACACTGTGTGAATCTGTGGGCGCGTGCATATTTCTGCGCACAAACTGTGCATAGCTGTGTTCATGTGTGTTTATGTGTGTATTGCTTGTTCGGAGAGTGTGGGATGTAGCTGAGCTGAGGGCTTTCTGGGGCTTCCAGAGCTCCTCCACTCTCCTTTGTGACGGGGGAGCGGCACGAGCTCATACAGCTCTCCGCTTTTATTCCAGAGGGGAGAGGCTACTAAAGCGGCCGAGCCATGAAAGAGCCTCTGATTAAACTGCCAGCAGAAAACTGGTAGCACTGAATTGCTTTCTTTTTAGCAGGGAAAACAGCAAGGGTAAAGGTTTCATATCAACGAATTTTGCATTTTGTTCAAAGATTAAAAAATGTATAAAAGGAAAAGTCATGATGCCATGGGTGGGTGTCTAGAGATTTAATGGTTTTGCCCCTCTGGGAGCTTGTGATTTTCATTATTTCACATTAAATGGACTAACTGACTCTTAAATAACCAAGAAGATAATGGTCAAGTTAAATGTAATAATGCAACTGCTATGTAGCTTTAAATGATTGATGAGATAAATCAGCTCTTTAGATCTTCATTTCATAAGACTTTATTCATCCCCAAGGGGCAAATTAACAATACAATAAATACAACAATAAAGTCATAGTCACAGGATATGCCTGTGGGCCAATTTTAGACCAACTGCTTAGTGTTTTTGTCGTCGCATGTGGCAAATTGTTTGCCACTTTTATCGCAACATGTCAGAACAAGACTGGCTTCCTTCCCCTAAAATCCCCCCAGGAGCCCTTACTGCTTCACAGTTCACATCTAATGTAAGCAAACAGCCAGGTGTGCTTCTGTCTTGTTGGTTTCAGTATGTGTATTATGACGTGTGCTTTTTCAATGGTCTGACCCATGTGTGTGGGTGTGGGTGTGCGCACAAGCCTCTGTTCTCAGGTGTGTTGGCCTGGTCGAGTATCAGCGTGGTGTCGTATGACCAGGTACAGGGTTCAGTTACTCCTCTGCCTCTCATAGCATGCTGTAATGAGGCCATTAGATCCTGCTAATAGCTTGTAGGGTCAGTCAACTGAGAGAAAAGCTAAGGGGATCAGCTTTCACTGAGCTTCTCTGGCCCTTCATCACAATCCTCACTCAGAGGAGCCCCAAATTTCTAATTCTAATTCTACTTTCCTAATTGGTTCTTTGTACCTTTCTTACTTAATTTGCCCTTAGCATCTTATATTTCCTCCTATTTCCTATTTATACCACACTCTCTCCCTCGTTTTTCACTTCATTTTCTCTGTTTATCCACACAGAATATCAATGATCTGTCCATTCTGTGTGTTCTTAAATTGCTGCTATTCCCACTGTTTCTCCTGATTTCATGCTCTAGCTCTTTATCTGCGTGCCTCAGGAATTTTATAGCTTTTTTGACTTAAACACTCTTTTAGTGTGGCTAGTAGACCTCAAACTATTTCATCGCCTCTATTTAAATGTGTGTACAGGACTTTAGATATAAACTTAATGTCTCGGTGCAGAGCTTCACAGCTGTCAAATTATATGTAAATTGTCATGATACTTTATGCTTTACTTCTTTCTTTTGGCTGAAAGAATTTATTAAAAAAAAACAAAACACCATGTTCATCTAAGCAACAATTTTGCAGTACTCCAGCAGTGACAAAGAATGGCTGATGATTGCAGTTTATCTCACATAGTTGTTGTCAGTGCAAGAAAGAAATATGTCTGCTTTTTCCATTAAAGAAAGGAAAGGAAACAAGTAGAGCTCCTTCATCCTTTTTTTGCCGTGGGTTAAGGTGTAACTTATCCAAGCAGCACAATTGTCACAATTGTGTGTAGCTAAGGCTGATACAGACTTTTTAGCACAAAAATAGATGCTGCATAGCAGTTATCCTGGCTAATACACACATGACAAACAACTAGGCTGAAATGACCAGGTGAGATATCTCTTGTCCCCTGCAATGAAACTGGATTTTAGGCCATAGTGACCAGATACCTCACATCCAGATCACTGGAAAATGTGTAATGGGAATTATTTTTCAAAATCACTCCCAAGAACACTGACTAGGTTTCCAGTAGTGCAACTGTGATTATGTGGTAATAAAAACAAGGTAAACGGCAGAGTAAACATTCTCTGATTAAATGCTGAGTCAAGGGGGAAAAAAACCCAGTGAATACTAACACTGCGTTTTTCCCTAGACAACATTAGTACAGAGCCGTCTGACCTACTTTTGATTATGTGTGATCAAATTTATGTCAGCTGCTGTGGAAGAAAAATAACATTTAATTCATGAATCTCTCAACTGAATGCAAATGAAAATTGGTCAATGGGTTTTTTAATCCCTAGGTTTATAAAAAATATTGGCACTTCTTTTGTAAAAGCATTTTTACAAAGGGTTCATTCTTTTGTTTTACTTTAAACAAACAAATGTCATGTTATTAGCTTAGTTCCCTTTGGCTTGCCTAAAACTGCGACTTGTAGGTGAGTTGAAGAATTTTAAGTAATCAGCAGAAATCCTTGTAATTGCAACTGTAGCTGGACCCACAATTTACTGCCTCGTGCCTTAATTCTTTATTTCACAGATTCAACAAGGTGCTGGAAACGTTCCTCAGATGTTGTCGTCCATATTGACATGACAGCATCAAACAGCTGCTACACATTTCTGTGCTGCACGAGGCAAATCTCCAGTTGCTACACCTTCCAATGGCCTGCTGGATTGCGATCTGGTGTCTGTGGAGGTCGTTTGAGTGCAGTGAACTCATTGTCATGTTCAAGAAACCAGTTTGAGATTATTTGAACTTTATGATTGTTACTAAGTATGCTAAGAAAGTTGCTGTGTGGGAACATCCCAGTAGATCAGCAGTTTCTGAAATACCTGACCAGTCTATCTGAAACAATAACCATGCCACATTCAAAATAACTTAAATCACCTTTCTTCTCTTGACCGTATCTAAATGCCTAAATGCATTGTGTTGCTGCCATGTGATTGGCTGATTAGATATTTGCATTCTGCTATTTTCCACTGCTGATGTGCAACGTTTTGCAGCATTCTATGGATCCTGTGAGTTCTTGAAAATACAACGGGAATGTTTTCAAGTCAAAACTTTCTGTTTGCTTACTCATTTATGCCAACCGCCAAAAGACAAAGTCATTCGTGGTCATCATCGTCGTCACCTCTATCTCAGCAGCTCGGATTTTACCACGCACCAACTCCTAATGAGACTTGCTGCTTTGCTTTATCTCTTAAGCCAGGTGTCTCGGCCCCTGCTGCTTCCCGTGGCATCACAATGACAGCTTGGCCTTTAGCAGTAAAAGATGCTCCCTTGCTCTCAGTTGCGGTGTGCTTTTTTAGCAGCGACACATGCCCCTCCTTTCCCCCTCAGTGCCAGCCTTTGAGGCAAATGTCAGCTAATTAAGGGTTACATGGTCGACCTTTCTTACCCCCGCCTGGGCCTGTGCCACTCGATCTGCCAGAGTGCCCAAGAGCCAAGTCTGATGCTACAGGTTCTCCTTGTCTCCAAGAGTGTTCAACACACACAGACACATATGCACATAAAGCCACACAGAGAGCCCAGGTCAGTGTGGCCTTTGATATGCTAAGTCCTGCTGTGTTCCTATAGGCAAAAGACATAATTAGATGAGACGACCACTAACAATGAGGATGTGCAATCCAGTATGTGTAAGGTTTTATTCAAACACTGGCAAAACTTAATTTAGAATGGACTACTACTATAGTATTTCTATCTCATATTTTGAAATACACCCTTTGCCTGATTACAGATCAGATTTTTACATCAAAAACACTCAGGTCAATTGATTGTGTTATCCCGACCCGATTTAATGCAAACACAATATTCTCCTCTTAGATGTCTTCATTTAGTAAAGTTGTCAGAACGAATGTTGCTTGATCATCAAGCAAAAATGGAACATTTGAGGAGGACTCTGAATATTGAATGTCATTGCTCCAGTTCAAAGCATTTTAGAGCTGTGGTGATATGTTCCAGAGACAAGAGAACAGAGCGAAGCTGAGAACACAATGTACCCTTCCAGTCTTTTGAATCCAGTCTGCAGCCACATCGGCACATCAGTCTCACACAGGGAGGATGGTAATTAGCAGAATATGACACTGTCCGACACTTTTAAGTTTGTGCTTTTGTGTGTGCCTGAAGAGTTTTAGGTTTCAGTGTGTTTGCTAGAAGGCACCAAGGTGAAAAGGTGAAATGCAAAGAAGTGTGTAAGCACATAGGATATTAGGAGTAGTCCCAGTGGGGCAGACCGTGTCATGGTATGGAAGAGACAGACGACGGTGTCAAATACAGATCAATGAAAACAAGGAAAAGTGGCGAATAATGGTTCTTTGAACTTTAAAAAATGTCCCGGAGGGATGTCATTGGACACTGAACTGTTGAAGTGGCTGATTGTCATCAGGGATCTTGATATTGTTGCGGATGCCTTTGTCACTATAACCGTGTTGGAATCCGCAGTCTGTGTTTCTCTGTTCTAATTATTTCCACCCTGTCAGTTAACATCCTGTAGTTCTATGGCTACTTTTTAGTACACGTTACTTAGTCCTCCTGTTTTTAATGACGAGGAGAAAAGAAGACACTATGTTAAAAACATTAAAATAAAAATAGGAACAAAATCTCATAGAAAAAATAATCTGTGGGATAAATGAATAACTTTTTTACAGCTGAAAACTAAATAAATAATAAGAGAAATAATAAGAGAAATAAAATGTCTGAACTAAAGTAACTAAATTTTAACTTATGCTGGAAGCAGTTTCTTTCGTTTGGTGTGCTTTATTTTATTTTTTGTAGATTCAATTCAAAAATCTTTTAAATGCTTTAAATGCCTCATAAGAGTAAAAAAGGGCTCCTTATATTTAAATTACGATTTGATCTAATTCCACAAACATACACTGCTTCAGCAGGAAAGTGAGGTGTTACTGTGGTGCTTCTTGATGCTGTTGATAAACACCCACCGGCCACTGTTAATTACACCTGTTCAGCTGCTCGTTAACACAAATATCCAATCACTTGGCAGCAATTCAGTTTATCTGGGCATGTATAAATGTTTAAGGTGACCTGCTGAGGTTCAAAGTGAGCATCAGAATTGGAAAGAAAGGTTATTTACGTGACTTTGAACATGGCATGTTTGTTGATATCAGAAAGGCTGGTATTTTCCCGCACACCCTACTAAAGTGTTTACAGGGAATATCTGAAAAAGAGAAAATATCCAGCGAGCCACACTTCTCTGGCTGAAAAAGCCTTGTTGATTCCAGAAGTCAGAGGAGATTGGCAAGACTCCTTCAAGCTGACAGGAAGGCAACAGTAACTCAAATAGCCACTTGTTAAAACCAAGGTATGAAGAATCTCTGAACACACACATCAAATCTTGAAGCAGATGGACAAAAGCAGTAGAAGGCCACACTGAGCGCCACTCCTGTCAACTAAGACAGTTCACATAGGGTCACCAGAACTGGACAACACAAGATTGGAAAAACAGCGATGAGTCTGATGACTCTCGTTTTCCGTGTCCTTCTCTTTATGACCACAGTGTGCCCATTTTCTGATGGCTGATTCTAACAGCACAATGTGCCATGTCACACAGCTCAGATAATATCAGTCTGGTTTCTTTGACATGAACAATGAGCTCACTGTCCTCAAATGGCCTACAAAGTCATCAGATCTCAATCTAGTAGGCCACCTTGGATGGGATGTTTGCCTCATGGATGCCAAACTTGCAGCAATTGCATGACACTGTCATGTCAATAGGGACCAAAATGTCTGAGGAATGTTTCCAGCAGCTTGTGGAATATATGCCATGAAGAATTAAGGCACTTCTAAAGTCTAAAGGGGGTCTAGTCCAGTACAAGTCAGGTTTAATTATAAAGTAAGCACACGTTGGGTTAAAAAACATATAAAAATGTTCCAAAAACAACAAAAAAGTAGGAGAAAATGGGAGAAAAACAAGCACATAGTGAGAAGCTGTGACTTTTGAACCTCTTCTCAGGTTTCAGCTGCTTCCACAGTTTAACCTGACATCCCCTGTTCTCTGATAAATGGTTGAGATTCATTTGTGTTCAGCACACAGCGAATGTAAGAGAGCAACATTTTAAAGTTTTATTCTAAAATACTGTTTTTCACTCAAGTGAAATGATTCAAAACAATAGCATGTCAGTCAGCTGTACATTCACCTCCTGCGAGGTTTTACATTACATTACAGTTTTAAGACGGTGTAAGGTTTTTTTTAGGATAAAGAAGAGATGAATTAAGTAATTAATGTGAGTAATCTCAGCTCCTTGGCAGAAATGACAGTGCCACCTACAGAGACTGAAACGTCACCAGCAGCAAATAAGACATCAGAGTACCACCCACTGTGTTTTATTCACAGGTGAACTGCGGGAATTGCTAGAGCCTTGTGCGCTTATCATAGTGAATGACGCAACAGACCAAAGTTTCAGATTTCACAGATTACTACCTTAAAGAAGACGTTATTACACAATTCCCCCGACTGCTCTAAAATGACGATAGCTTATAGTTATATCCTTACTTGGATTGAATGTTTAATGTGAATGTGTTCTCATAATTGTGATTTTGATGTGTTTGAAAATCAAAACTCACTTTTCAAAATTCATTTTCTAAGGTGTCTGTTCAACAAATAATCAGTGTTTTGATCCACTGATTATTTAAAAAAAAAACACTAATCAGTTTTTTTTTTTTTTATTTTGGGGTTTGCAAATCCCAATTATGCTTCTTCTACAAATTGTGCTGCAAATCTGCAAATCTTTGTGAATTACACACACAAATCTGATTCCGATTTGTGATAGCCGAATATTAATTTTACTCTCTCTGTGTCCCTTTTCAGAGACATCAAACCTGACAACATACTACTAGATGAGCATGGTAAGATGCACTATTTCTTTATATTTTTTATTAATGACTTAATTTCAGTGTCAGTGAATGAAATTTCCATCAAAAAGGCTCACTGTTCGAAATTCAACACTTTAACTGCTTCAAACTAAGAATTTCACCCAACCTCTAACCTCTCGGATCACAGTCGCAAAGATCAAAGTAGCTGCAATTCACAGAGACAGCTTTCACATTTACTGACTTACTGATAGGTCTTGCAACACAAAGCAGCACAAAGTAGGAAAATGCCTCTTAAGAAAGAAGGCTTGCACAAGTGAGATCTTATGTTTTGTCCAAACTGTCAGTTGGAGTTAGCTGAAGCTGTGTGACATTTAGGTGATGCTTTTTTTTTTTCTTTCTCTCTGAACTATGGGATGAATGGAGTGATGTAACAGGGGAGTGGAAAACAAGGTTATATTCATCATGTCTTCTCTATGTTCTAAAAAGAAACTTATTCAGAATTCTTGTGTGTGTGTGTGTGTCAGACGGATGGAATTACTGATGGAGTTTCATAACAGGTTTTAGTGTCAGCTCTCGATTCAGTAAGTAGATGATGTATTATTATTCCGTATTCTTCACTGTGAAGAAAAGAATGGGAATTGGTCTTATGTAAGAGGGGCAAAAATAGACTTGAATTCCAAATTTTGTTATATGAGGGAACACTCAACCATGACACTATAACACACAGTCACTTAAAGTTCAGGGATCTAAATCTAGAAGCATGAGCACATAGCTGCGAAAGAGTCTGGAGACGACATTGCAAATGCGATGCTCCCTGCAGCATCGTCCAGGTGGATGTTTGTGTGAGGTATATTCTTGGCAAATGCAAACTGAGTTGCATAGTTTTGGGTTGGGAGAACAGGTCCCACTAAAGGATATCGGGCTTTCGTGCCACCTTAGTGAATTTTTTTCTGCCACTTTGGTCCGATAATTAACCTGCTGGAGGCCAGTTTGTTGGCCTCTGGTAGTGCTCCCCCTCTTCCTCCTTGTACAAAAAAGCAGATTCTGATCCGACTGCTGGGTTGATACCATTTTGTGACACTGTCCAGCTCTCTGTGTTTGAAAGCACCTATCTTGGTATTCTTCTTGTGAAGGATGCGATGGGTGTGCAAATTTGAAAGATCTGGACTTTCTGTGCGACTCGAATGGGCTGCAGGTACCCCTCGTGACAAGGACACAAGTAAAAAGCAAAACTACAGAAAAATAAATTTAAAACAAAACATGGCATTATTAACAAAAACACTATCTTATTTATCCATTTATTATATATTTATTCTTATATTCATATTATTTGCATTTGTTTGATTTCAGCTCACTTTCTGCTGTGCTTTGCTGTCTTTTAAGGTCATGCTAGTTTGTTTTTCCTATTCCTGTGTTCTCTGTTTCACCGCGTTACAGGACTGTAAATGCAATAACTGCTTGCCAGTATGCTTTCAATCTAAATGAACAGGGACACGACTTTAAGGTGTCTTTGCTGGTTATCATTATAGCAAAGTCTGTCTACCAGTGCACTGCTGATATTTGAATCAGTGCATAGCTAATTCGCTAACTACACCGGAGAATTATTTCCTTTGTTTTAAAAAGCCGCCTTACATCAAAGTGTCCGTTTTGTTCATATACTGCAGTGTAGTGCACACATACACACACAGACACACACACCCCTAAACTCCTTAGATATCAGAGGGCATGGGGCAGCTGCTCAAGAGAGCCAAGGGGATATGTGGGATGGCAGCCCTGCTGTCACAACAAGCAGACAAAGAAAGACAGACAGAGAAAAAGAGAGTGAGGCCAGGATACGACACAAAGGAGGAAAGTGATGAACACACATTTCTGGAAAGATTTATCAAAGGAGAAAAAATACAAAAGACAGAGAGAGATGCGTGAGGAAAGAACAGAGATAAAAGCGAAAAGCAGAGAGAAAGAGCATTTAAGGGAAGGAAAAGACAAAAAGGCAGCATTGCCAGCTCCTGCCTAATTTCCACAGGACAACAGACGTTCACTTGTGGTTCCTGTCTGTATGTGTGTGTGTGTCCTCACTAAGCACTTCTCTCCTCGTCATGCATTCTGCCCACACTCTTGTTTTTTTTTTTTTCCTGCACAGACCTTTAGTTTACCTCTTAACTGAAGTCTAAAACAGCATGAGGTGTCAGAGGGGGGGGTAGCAAGCTGTTTGCGTCTGCATTTTGAAAACTGGAATTGACCTGTGCTCCTGTATCCCTCTGGGAGCCGCTTCATATAGAGAAAAACAATTTACTCATGCGGATGTGTCGTTGCTTTGTTACACAGCATAGTGCTTCGGATGCCGAGTGAAGTTCCAGGAGGGCCAGGTCTATTTTATCCACTGTGAGATTATATGCACCTTTCCTACGAAAATGGACACACAACACATTAAAAGAATATTGTGATTGAAACCGCGGGTCTCTTCTCCAGTGACAAACAAACACTAATAATTGCCTCTGCATACGTATGGCACGTCAGCGCACGTCTGACTCACTAAAGGTAGCATGCGATCTTTCTGTTTTAGAGAAAGCAGGAAGCTTTCAAGCTAATACACACCTGCAAGCTAAAATAGTAATGACTTCCATGTTTGTGTCAACTAGCAATCTTCATGGCATGAAAAACTATCACTGTGCTTGAAATTGGTGTGCTGGAGTACCGGCTTTTACCTTAATGAGGAACATTAATAATTAGTGTGTTTGAGGGTATTTTAACATTCTCTGCATGTGTTGAGTGAAAGCAAAGCATGTTTCCATGGTTAAATAATGTCTTCATTAAAACAACTGGGTATGCTTTATTATTCATTATTTCACCATTATGATTTGACAGCTCAAGTGCTTCTTGTTCATTGTGGTATTATGTGGCATAAATCAGATTCCACAATAGCGTTTAGGCACACAGGGATTTGAAAGGTGGAAAAGACGGCACCTGATTGCAGAGTTTACACACACACTCCGGTGAGACAACCCGACAGCTATGTCACAAACAAAGATTATTACACTAGCGAGATACTGACTTAGAAAAGCCTGGAATGGCTTATTTCAGCAGACTTCAATCCATGGTCTTTGTTTTAGCATTACCAGCAACCACAACCAGCAACAGATCAAAAAGATTATGAATATTGACACATTAATTCCAAATTTTTCTGATGCAGAACAAAATCCTTTTTGGCTCAAATGCTTTCAGTGTAATAATATTAATATAAAAAAAAGACTGAAACTAGACACCAGTTCAGATTTAGTTGCGGTTCTAGAAAAAAAAAAAGAGAGATGCACTGTATTATGCTGTTTAAATAAGAAGTAAAAATAAACTGTGGGGGTAGTTTTTTGTCTTCAGATGCAACTGAAAACAGTCATTGGTTAAAAAATGAATGTGATATCTATTGATAAGGAAACTTCTGGTTGCTTAGTCTAAGGAGCTTAGGAAGGAAAAGCGTCTGGACTTCTTTAAGTTGCTTGAAGACGTTTCACCTCTCATCCGAGAAGCTTCTTCAGTTGTAAGGTCAAATGGTGGCGAGTCCCAGCTTTAAGCCTTATGGGAGTGCCCCCCCCCAAAAGGGATAATGGATCTCCACCATTTGACCTTACAACTGAAGAAGCTTCTCGGATGAGAGGTGAAACGTCTTCAAGCAACTTAAAGAAGTCCAGACGCTTTTCCTTCCTAAGCTCCTTAGACTATGATGACCTGGATGACTGAGAACCTTTACAGACATATTCTGGTTGCTTACATTTCACAGCTAGTGCACAATTTGCTGGATGATGTCACTGTTTGGCAAAAGTTTAAACTTTATGCTGTATGGCCCTGAAGTTAGTGTTACTACACATAACTGTGGCTACAAAAGTGGATCCAATAAATTGATTTGGGTGCATGTTGTGAGGTATTGATAATGAATGCCATACTAAAAATAGAAGAGCTACGCAGCAGCAGGATAGCAAAGCTTGACAGTTGTCGTGGTAATCCCATAAAACACGTTAGATAACTAAGCCACCAGGCCTCCTGCTGAACCATTGTTCAGTGGCCACTTAAACACTCACAAGCAGGGACAGTGGGAATGGTACTTTAAAATAAAAAGAATCACCCAGGGATCCACTTAAGCTTAACTCATAATGCACCCCACGAGTCAAGAGCCGCTACTTTATTAAATCCATCCATTGTAACTGGCAACTATTCCATGGAAACGTAACTGTTTGTGGCGTTCCAAGAGCAGTGCATTAAAATTCTGCTGCTTAACTTGATCAACAATAGGGAGTTGATTGTTGATTTGAGAAAAATACACACCCCACTGTTAAATCAATGTATACAACATTGCCCAGTGTATTCAATTATTTATCCAAATCATTAAATTCAGCAGTTCCAACCACTTTCATGGCCACAGGTGTATAAAATCAACTGAGGCATGCCGACTGCTTCTACAAATATTTGTGAAAGAATGGGTCGCTCTCAAGAGCTTAGTGAATTTCAGCGTGGTACCGTGATATGATGCCACCTGTGCAACAAGTCCAGTTGTGAAATTTCCTTGCTGCTAAATGTTCCACAGTCGATTAGTGGTATTATAGCAAAGGAAGTGAGAACAACAGCAACTCAGCTACAAAGTGTTAGGCCACGTAAAATCATCAAGCACGATCAGCGAATGCTGAGGGACAAAGTGCACAGAGGTCACCAACTTTCTGCAGAGTCAATCACTACAGACCTCTGTACTACATATAGCTTTCGAATTAACTCAAGAAAAGTTCATACAAAGCTTCATGGAATTGGTGTCCATGTATGAGCAGCTGCATCCAAGCCTTACATCACCAAGCGCAATGCAAAAAAAAGTCTAATGCAGTGGTCTAAAGCACTTTGGCCACTGGACTCTCGGGCAGTGGAGACGTGTTTTCTGTAGTGACAAATCACGCTTTTTCTTCTGGAAGCCTAATGGACAAGTCTGGGTTTGGCAACTCCCAGGAGAACGGTAATTGTCTGATTGCACTGTGCCAAGTGTAAAGTTGGGGGGGGGGAATCATAATCCATAGTGTAGGGTTGTTTTTCAGGAGTTGAGCTCAACACCTTAGTTCTAGTGAAACCAACTCTAAATGTTTCAGCATACAAAGACATTTCAAACAATTGTATTTTTCCAACATTGTGGGAACAGATTGGGGACGGCCCCTTCCTGTTCAAACATGGCTGTGCACCAGTGCACAAAGCAAAGTTCATAAAAAACATGGAAACAAGTTTGGTGTGGGAGAACTTGACTACCCTGCACAGAGTCCTAATTTCATTCTTATAGAACACCTTTGAATGAATCAGAGTGCAGACTGCAAGCCAGGCCTTCTCTTCCATCATCAGTGTATGACTGATATTAAACCCTATGGATTAAGAACAAGATGTCAATCCAGTTCAAATGCATGTGAAGGCAATATAGTGTACGTGAGGTGGAGTAATCTGAGCTCTTTGAGGTTCCTGGGTATTTCTATATCACAGAAAACTTGTCATGGTCATCACACTTCTTCTTTGTGGTAAAGACTGTAGTTAAGACTTAATGCTACTAACTTGCTATTAGTAGCATTAATATAGCATTAAATGCTATTAACACAGTAATATCAGTGAGGTGTCTGCATAATGCCCAAAGAATGTCATCAACAGCCTGTTCACGCTGCTGCCGATCAAGCATGTTCTGCTACTTCTTTCCTCAGGCTATGAGACAGAGCTGAATTTATCCTCCACATTTCATCACTTATAATACGTTTTAATTTTTATGATTATTATTAATTTGTAAATTCATCTTCCTTTCTTGTTAGTAGCAAAAAGGGGCTACTCTGCAATTTTGTTACATCTTTATGAATCACAGCAATTACTAAAAGGAATCTTCAATCTTGAGGAATTAACAATTAATAATACCGTGGCAAACGCATTAGCCTAAAAGCATGTGCTACCGGTCCTCAGAGACTGTACTCATCCTTAAACTCGACTCAACCGAGGAAATGGAAAACCCCGGTTCTCAATGAGCTGGTCTGAGACTGTGTGCTTAAAGTCTATTCAAGACCTCAGTTTTCACTGCTACATAATTTTGACCTAGCAGAGCAACATTTTGAGGCCAGCAGTCTTTTTCTTCTCACTCCTGCAGTCTAAATCTGTCTCCTGTAAAGCAAAAAGAGATGAAAACATAAAGAGATAACCCAAAATGTATGTATCCATGTATCTAATTTCTAACTGCTGATCCATTTTAGTTATACTGGGCTTTTGGACTTTTCCAAGCTGTGCCAAAGTGAGAGGTGTGGTACACCGTGGACAGTTTGCCTGTCCACCACAGGGTTAACACAGAGACACATTCAACCACAAACACACTCGCATTCATACCCACAGCCAAATTAGGGACACCACTTGCCCTAACATGCAGGCGTACAGAACAGCCACATCCGTCCACAAGCTTCAAATCAGGAACCTTCTTTCTGGGAGGTGACAGTGCTAACCACTGTGATACCCACAGGAAAAAAGAAAGAAACACTAAGAAAAACAGTAAAGCCCTACTCGCACTGAAGCATCATTTGAGTGTCAACTAATGTTTAAGCTCTGCTACACAGCTGTCAAAGTGATCCAACTTCATTAACAGAGCTCCTTTGATAATAACAGAAAACCAAATATTCTTCCACGTGCTTTAGAATAGTTACACACCAGAACCTGAAAATATTTCAGACTGCAGAGGATGAGAAACAAGCAGAACAAATAGGAATTAATAGAAAAATACATTTTAAACATGAATTCTGCCACTTCTTGCTTTTATAACACACTATATCAGTATCTGTGTGCATGGCAAACCCTGCAGTATGTGTCATATTGCATTGCAATATGACACAGGTCAGTTCTCAAGAATGAGACACGGTCATTTGAGGTAACGTAATCTCTTTGTTCTTTAGGGCACGTCCATCTAACAGACTTCAACATCGCAGCCATTGTAAAAGATGACCTCAAAGCAACATCCATTGCTGGAACCAAACCATACATGGGTAAGAAAATGACATTTTGATACGAAAAGGCTCCTAGAGTTAAAATGTTTTGAAACTCTGCCCTTTAATTGTAAGAAATCAACACAAGTAATCTTTGCCTAGCCAGCTGTCACTTAAGCGGGCTTCCACCGTTGAGTGTTTGAAAGGCGGCTTGACTTTTCAGTTAGAAAAAGAATTGTGCAAATGCCGTTGCAGGGTCAGTTCTGAGATTGAGGGGGTGGTTTTAAAAAGAACGAAAAAACACTTTTGTGAACAAGTTTAAAAAATATTTAAATGATACTTTAATACAATATTCAAATAGACATGATAAAATGAATGAAAGATGGATAGATAAACAGGCAAAGGAGAATAGGCTCACGAGTTCACAGGGCTTGACTGAGTAAAGTAACATCTGTCATTTTACTAAATTAATTTAAAAAAAAAAACTATATCCAATAAATAGAACTTTATTTTAAGGTGAACTTTGGATGTACGTTTGTATTTTTTGTTGGGGTAAAAAAAAGAACAAAAAAATATATGTAGTTAACATATATGTAGTAGATTATTGAGTCTTTATTGCGTACCCTAAAAATCAAACAATAAAATAAAATAAAGCACCTACTTTCTCGTGTTTCCAGCACATCTTCAGTTTTGTCCTTATCATGAGTCTTAAATCAGACTTATGTGGATTCAACTCCAAAGAGATCAGATAGGAGTGGATAGGATTTGAGGCCAGTATGAATGATGTGTTTGTGTGCGTGCTTAAAGGGGATTTTTATGTGTGATTTGTGAGCTTTTTTGTTTTCTTTTTTCCCCTCACAAATTGTGCATTCAGGTTAGAAAAGGATCTTGGGACAATGTGCGACCAGATTTCTGGCGAATTGTCTACGGTATAATGGATAATTCATGTGGCTGCTCTGGGAAAAAAGAGAACCCTCCCCCCTCTAACAGCCTTTAGTAGATAAGCTACACTTTTTCCGTTGCGGCAAGAAGGCAGAGCAAACCTAAAGGAAAGGTGGAGGATTTGTGTGAGAGCGTGCACGTTTCTGAGTATAATGTAAGTTCCTCACAGTCTTGCGTGTAATATAGATAAAGATTCGCAGACGAAAGGATAAGAGCTTAGACACAGAAGGCTTTTTCTTCTAGTCATCATAGATGACTAGATGATTTGCTTCCACGGAAGAAAAAAAAGTTTAATTGGTTGTTTTTTCTTAATCTGTTACTCATTACAGAGATAATCTGATATAATATAGTCCAAAGAGCATTTCAATATTATTTTACCCCTGCGAAAAAGAATTAAATTGATCCTTTCCATCACTGAACCCTACAAAAATACTAAAAAATGACTTAATCTCTTTTGTGCACAAGCAACCAATGTACCGTGTACAACAGATGCTATGCCTGTTTTAAATTAGTCTTAAATTAAATTACCTAACCCTAACCCTCTGAGAAAAAAGACCAGGAATCATTATTTTATCTGCAAGAGAATATTGACCTAAACATTGGTAACTGTGTAAAAAAAAAAGAAAAAGAAAAAAGGAACTAACAAATAAATACATCCAAGTATGTAATGTACTGAACTCGTGATTAATAGAAAAAGTAAGTAAAAAAAAGGAAGTGTTGAAAAGATACAGGTACAATGAGTTAAGTTTCACTTGAGTTAAGTTTCCTCACTTAACCACTGTTGGAGACTGAGTAAAAAATTGCTACCAGGCAAAGAACTGTTAGCCTAGCAAGGGCGAAATGCCTTCAAAGTGCTGACTTCACTGTTAGCTTCCTCTATGCTGTGTTAGTGCTATTTTTCTGGCTTGTGGCTTAGGAAACACAGAATAACATAGAATGGAATTAATTAGGTTAGCACCAGATTATCCAATTCCCACTGATATCCACTCCAACTTTCCGAGTTATGATTGGAACAATATCCAGTCACAATGTTGGCTTGATGCATCCCTAAATTTAAAAGCAATTTTCTAAGTCTTATTTCTGAATAAGAAATAAAAAAACAAACAAACAAACTGGTTAATCATATGTACCATTTCTGGGGAGTAAGTTGAAAAAGAGGCAATTCTGCACATGCTCATTAGGGTCCTCTTGCTACCTGTGAAAGAAATGCAAAGTTATTTTGTCCTTGGAAATACATATCTGCAAAAATAAAGTTGTAAACGTTGTAAAAAAAGGTTTTAAAAGTTGGAATTACGAGCACCATCTTTGTCTATGTTGGTGACATACTAATTAGTTAATACATTTAAATTTAAAATAGCATATCAGAAAGAAAATACATCATTTAGTATAAAACAGTGTTTTGTATTTGTTAAAATAATATGATCATATACATAAATATAAATATTTATTTTAGGTTAAAATTATGTATTTTTTATTGTTACTGTTACCCCAATCTGCTTTTACCATTTTATCCACCAAGCAGGCTTTTGTAACACTCTGACATCTTGCATTAAAATAAATAGTCTTGTCTATGTTAGGGAACTATATAAGCTATAATGTTAGTTAGTGCACATGTATAAACTTAGCACAAAAGGTGCTTTGTGTCTTCTCAACACACTGACCCTACGATCCAACGTCAGATTGGAAAAATGTGGCATTATTTAAGGCAATGGTCGGTGTCCTGCAGGTTTAAGATGTGTCCTTTTTCCAACACAGCTGATTTAAATGGCTAAATTACCTCCTCAACATGTCTTGAAGTTCTCCAGAGGCCTGGTAATGAGCTAATCATTTGATTCAGGTGTGTTGACCCAGGTTGATATCTAAAACCTGCAGGACACCGACCCTTGAGGCCTGGAGCTCCCCACCCCTGATTTAAGGGGGAATAAACAGGCTTCTCAATGGTATAAGACGTATTGCCAAGAAGCATTGTCACAACAATGAAAATGATCAACCAAACATAAATTTCCTTTTTGTGCTAAGTTTATTTATCAAACAATTCAAGTTGTCTGTGAGTACAGATGGAAAAAGTAAAAAATTTTACAATATCCCTGGCCTCCCCGTATTTTAGGTCTGGAAAAACCCCACAGTTAAAATAAACCCAACCAAAGAGCGCAAGAGAAGGGAATAAAAAAAACATTAATAACATAAGATGTTATAAGATGGTATAATGCATTATTTATGTTGTACAATATTTTTTTGTCCATCAGCGCCTGAGCTCTTTCAGTCCTTTGAGGGGTCCCACCCAGGCTACTCCTTCTCTGTTGACTGGTGGTCACTGGGGATTACGGCCTATGAGCTACTAAGAGGACAGGTAATTTAGACACATACAGAGTACCACCACAATGTCTACATCACAGATTACTTCTGTGCAGTCTGACACACTTAGCTGCATTTAATAATGCATGGGACGCTGAGTGCTAGAAAAATCCTGTTAGTTGGAGTTTAGACAGCCTCTACAAAACAAAAGGAAGATGAAGTTATAATTGAATCTTACCTTTAAGCTGACCTTACTGGGAAAGATGTTTAATCGTTTAGTCGTGGTGCGAGACCAATCGCTGCAGGAGAGTGAGAAAATCGAATGTGAGTTATTCAGAGAGCCATATAATTGGAATTGATTTTCAAAAGAATATTTATTTATCTCGTGCACATCCCACCTGGACAGTTTAGTTCTGATGTCATGGAAGCAAACACAGGACGTGATCTTTTCCTCTTATGCCATTAGACCGAGTATTTTTAAAGCAGTGTGTTTGTTGTGGACTCTAATCCAACTGCAGCTGCATAATTTCTTCTAATATTTTAGGAGAATTACATAAACTACAGTAACCTCCATCTGCACTGACAAAGTCTTTGAAACTTATGGGAAACTGTCATGAACTTTTACTGAAATTTTCTCTTAACATATTAGTGCAATCTCTTCTCACCCATCTGTCTTTAACTGTTTAAAGTTATTTTACCTCGTCGCTGTTATGGATTTTTTGGACTTGACACCTCTTTTTAGAGAGGTCTCACTATTCCCAGGAGGTCTGAAAGGGTCGGGTATGATGGAGTCTTTTTTAGCACACTATGACCTGGCCGTCTTTTCTTTGGTGTCATCAGTTTTGTCTCTGTAGAGGCTTCAAGGACAGTCCAGGTGCTTCTTGATAGTGTAGAAACTCACTCGGTTCTCTTATCTGGAGCACTTGAATAGGAGGGGGTATAAGAAAACACCCTTTGGAAGGATAAACGGTCTTCCTTCATACCTGCGTCTTAGTGTGTCCATGATAAATGCATCTATATTTATACTTCATATTTGAATATTCTGTAAGATTCTTTTTGTATGAGGAAAATCTGTTCTCACAATATTTCCATAACAATCACTTTCCACTCCCCTTTAAAAAGAAATAAAGCATTCTGTCCTCTTTCTAACCTTAAAGCTGCATCTTCACTCTGGCTGTAATATCTTCTTCCTAACCTTTCCATTACCTCCTCTCAATTTTTTGTTCTTTATCTGACCTCAAAAGTTACATATACTTGCTGCCTTCATCATCCCACAAAGCTGTGTCCTGTGCTTTTTCAACCTTCCCTTATTCAGCAAATTATTCATACCTAGAAATGACATAACGTGACATAGCCTCAGTTCTGTAGTTTTTGGGTAGTTCCTTGAGTTTTCTCCCCTACTTTCTTTCATCGCTCTCTCTGCACATCACCTTTACCAAGACAATACATTTTTACCTTTTCCCTCTGTCTCCTCTGGGTTTTGGCACATTTTTTATTTGACTGACACATTCGAACATCATCCATAAAGCAAAAGTCAGTTTCTGGGTGTTGAAAACTGGTCTGTTAGATGTGACAAATTATTTGCCTGTCATCTACTTCCAGGCATCTTTTCAACTTCCATTCTCTCTCTAAAACTCCTACCACTTCTTAATTATAATATATTAATCATAATATTATATTAGTGTAATTCAATCTTTACATTCCCCCCTGGGTTTGACCATTGGTTGGATGCTGAGAGCGCTAAATTGGCCACAGTTACTTAGCCTGCATTTCTCCAGCCTCAGTTTTTTGCTAACCAGTAGCCGAGCAGTAGTAAATTTTGACGACTGACACACAAACCTTAGCACTGCAGCCAATTTATTTAATAAAAAGACGCAGCTTTTTCTTTGAAAGCAAACTGCCTCTGTTTCCAGTTTGGATTCCACAAGGAGGTTTTTGCCAATCAGTTTGGTAATACACATTTTTCCCGTGTGACCGCTGGTTGTAAGGAGGTCACCGGTCTCGAGGCCACTGTGACTGGAGCCTTTGCAATCGATTTCCCACTGACTGAAAAGGGATGTCTCAGGTTGTCATGTCAGTAACACCATATCTCCTCACCTGTCTTTTGGTCTACTTTCCTTATTTCAGAGACCATATGTGATGAAATCTAGTACACCAGCCAATGAGATCCTTCAAACATTTCACAAGGTCCATCCCAGTTACCCAGCAGCCTGGTCTTTGGAGATGAAGTCTCTTCTCAGAAAGGTAAACAAGTAGCAAATCCACAATAAACAGCAACATAAACACATTATATTATTCATGCCTTTGTTTCTCCTGGTACTCTTGTCAGTGAGTGTCTTAGCTATTTTGTATGACATACGCTATTTTGTATTTTTCTCCAGTGTGGGAAATCTTTATCTCCTCTGGGGAGACTATTATCCATATCTGACACCAGCACACTGAGGCTCCAGAATCTTAATTAGGAGGTCACTTTCATTGTTACAGCCTCACTTGAATGCAGCACAACTTTAGAATTATAATGGAGTACAATCAGTATTCAAAAATTTTAATTAGTAATGTAGGTGAATGACAGTGTTAACTGATAGCTGTTACTTGCATACATAAATCAATAAGGTACTATTCCAGCACAAATGCTAAACCTGAAAACGTAGAGAGACGTAGAGAAACAGACACATGGAAGGTTATACTTCAGTAAGTGTGAATAAACACTATAAATACCACTCTAAAATTAGAATAGTTTACGTGTCATTCAGTATGTCATTCAGCTGTCAAACGTGTCTTCGTCTTGTTGTAATGCTTAAAAGATGCACTGCTGTTGTAGGATTTGGCTTTTATCTTGGCAGCGATCCACTGCAGTCAAACTGTTGCATTGCTTCGTGCTCAGACTCCTCGAAGCTCATTGGCATTCCAGCTGCATGTGTATATGTGTATGAGGGAGCGAGCAGGAGAGTATAGAGCGAGAGAAAAGAGATGTAAAGAATGGGAAAATGTAAGGGAAGAATTTCATGCCCACAAAATTTGTCCTTCATCTTTTATCCTTCACAGCCCACTGCGTTATCCCATCACCATTATCTTTCTATATGAGTTTCATTTTTTTCCTCCCTGTTTCGCGCTCTTTCAAGCTCCCTCCTCAGGTCCGTTCTCCAGTACTTCCAACCCACTTTTGTCCCTGTATCCTCATTCTCAGACACATCCTTAAAGCCAAACATGTGCTCATGTCTCAGTGGGACTCTGCTCCAAACTTTTCAGCCGTGCCTTCACCCCTTACTCTAATCCTTTTGTCGCTTTCAGTTGCTGTGCATAGATGTCCAGAAACGCATTTCCTGTCTAGCTGAGCTACAGGATCTGGACTACATGTCAGACGTCAACTGGGATGCTGTGCTCAGCAAGCAGGTCCCTCCAGGTTTTATTCCAAATGTGAGTATCAGAAATAAACTCAGTACTGTGACAGTGTAGTGCACAGCAAAATGCTCACATCTGAGTGTTTATTTTGTGCTGTATTAAAGTTAAATGACACAAATACAAAATTGCTGTAAATCAAAGTAAGGAGCACCTAAACAAACATATAGCACACTTTAATAACCCATCCATAGGAGTCTTAATAAGTTTGTTTTTTAACATATTAGATTATAAATACCAAAAGTTCTTCTTCCACAGCTTTCCAAAATTTATTACCATACCAATATTTCCAATATTTACCCTGAAGCAGGTAGTGAGAAATGAAGATGTAGCCACTGTTCAGCTAATCTTTTGTACTCTGTCTGTAAACACTGCCCCCTGCTGTTTAAGTTGGCTCAATTACTTAATGTAGATATCCAAGCAAAGTGTGCAGATACAGAACAACAGAAAGAGTCTTAGACACAACTGAAAGCAGCTAAAGCAGCTAAAATGTGTATCTACCAGCAGCTTTATAGTTAAAGGGTCGTCATGGCAAGGTAGATAAAGGTAATAATGTCATTAGACAAGGTGTCAAGCACTTTGCTGACAAGTTCATGTGCTATCTTCTGTAATGTCAGATTTTTCCAAATGTTGCAAAAGTTGCTGCACTCAGCTGGTGACTGAAGGGTTTAAATGAGAAGCTGCAAGTTCAAAGTAAATTCAACAGTCTCACAGAAGAGCCTTAATAAAAGGAAAAACTGTGCAATGATGCAATGATCGAATATCTCTAAAAGGTGACGGTAACTGTCACTGCTTTATACCAGAGCTGAATAAACAGAGAATAATGACTGTTGGAAGCAAACAGTTAACTAAATGACTTTATCTAGTTTCAGTCTATAGCACGGCAGAGCAGCTGGCATCCCCAGTGGTCAGGCTACCACAGCAAAGGGGAGGCAGAGAGGATCGATGGGGAATTGACAGTCTTTCTGTTTAATTATAGGCACATGCACACTCTTCAATCCCTTCCAGACTATAAATGTTTGAACACTGAGGGAAAACTGAGCCCTTATGTTTTGTTTCCCAACTTTATAGCACTCTGCGTTTTTTTATTATTCTTACCTTGCTTCAGAATTTTTTTCACATATTACTGTGTTTTAAAGCACTGTTAACATTTAATTGTCAGATATTTAGTGGTACAAAACTCAAATTTTTCCTCATGTTTCTATTTCCAACATGTAAACCCACCTCACCATTTGTTTTTTGTCTTGTTTTATGACACCAATATAGCCACTTCTATCCCTTTGATTATATGGCTTTCTTTATTTGAATATGTCACTGTAGAGGCGAAGACTAAACTGTGACCCCACATTTGAGCTGGAGGAAATGATCCTGGAGTCCAAACCACTTCACAAGAAGAAGAAAAGACTTGCTAGAAAAACCAAGGAACATGGCTCTGATGGCTCTCCACAGGTAAGGTCATACATTTATATCATATTTACATTATGTTATGTTGGGGTAGTTAAATTATGTTTGATCTTGATAATGCATTTTTTTACAACTGTGTTTATTTTAGGAAAGTTTTTAGGAAACATTTTACTTAATTTTTGGTTTGGTTTAAAATAATTTTCTCTCATTATTATTCATTAATGAGGAATAAAGTAAAGGACTGAAAGGTGAAAGGTCTAGTGAGATATGGGAGAACATACGCACACAATTTTTACATTATGACAGTACGAGCTCAGACAGATTAGACGTACAAATATCAAAATAGAATAAGATGCATGTAAATTGTACAGGAATCTGTGTTGGATATGTTTATACTTTACTACACAACAGAAAAAAATCTAATTTCACACCTACAAGTGGCACACACACTTCAAAATAGGCCTGCAATCAAACCTGCTGCATGCATGCATACAGCCAATGCCATTACAAAGTTACTAAGTTTGGCACGACTCTCACCCTTTGGCACACAGGAACAATTTATGGAACTCTTTTTTTAATAGAAGTGAAGCAATCTGTGTGGTCTAGACTTCAGAGCACACTCTTTGCCAGTCTGCAATAAGACGTCTGAGCTGGCCCAAAGTGCACCATGTTTTATGAAAGCTGACAGCTGCTTGTGGAGGTTTGTCTAAGTGTATATATCAGTAATATCTCACTGTGTGGCCAAACAACATTTCTAAACACTTGGTCCATTTTGTCAGAGAGAATATCACCTGTTCTAAAGAAATAATAAGAGCAGACTTTCAAAGAAGTGTTTCTTATGTTTGTGGGAAGGCTAAAGCAATTTTTGCGTCATTGTAGTAGTACTTAGGCAAAATGAAATGTAAGATGGCTACGTATCTCTGGAACGGACATGGGTTACATGGAACAATTAGCTGTAAAACTGCATTTTTGTTTTAAAGGAGTGATATTGGAGCCAGTTTTAAGGAAGTACAGAAGATGTATAAGCTGATAGGGTGATTAAACCAATTAATTGAACATAATAGATAAGCATTTGAAATTGGTAGCCAAATGTGGGAATTAAAAAGCTGGGATGTCTTTACCAAAATAACTGGCTAGCAGTTGAGGTTATACTGTCAGACAACAGTATGGATTATGTACCGTATATGTGCTAGTAGTGGCCTGTCTCTTATTGATGCCCGTTTCTAATAAACGCCGGGTTTGAGAACATGTCATGACAACTAGACGCCGGTCTCCAATAGTAGCCGGTCTCCTTTAAGCGCCGGTCATTTTGCCCTTTCGTCTCCCTTGATAATTTTGTTGAATCCTGAAATGTTCATCTGCTGTTGTTGCCTACATTTTGTGGCTGTAAATATGGTACCATACCGTATTTTACTGCCAAATGAACTCCGTTTACCCATCACCATTCCATCTGAGAAGGGAATAAGAGCCGGTCTCCAACAAGCGCCAGTCTCTTTTAACGCCGGGCCGTCCGACTAATTTTTTGAATAAACGCCGGGGCTACTATTGGAAGATATATGGTATTAGCTGTCACAATAACCAGGTAAAATTAAACAGAAGAAAAACAATTTGTTAGCTAAACACAATAGATAGATATAGGATTTTTAGGACAATGATCTTAAAAACTGATATTTTGATATGTCAGCCAATATTTGGCAAAGCATAAACAGATTTCCCAGCATTTTCTATGTGAAGTCAGTTGTTCACTCAATTAAACTCTGGACGATTCTGCTCGGATCAGCTGGTTGAAGGGTGTTTCTCCCATCTATCCTTTCCTTTATTTATTTTAATTTATTGGCTGTTAAAAATGCTGATACAGAAAGATCGGCAAATAGCTATTATCCCACTCTGCCTACTTTATTAGAGAGTAGTTAAATGTAAGGGATGAATGATTGAAATGGTAATTTATGTGAGCACACTACACAAGCAAGATTGGAAAGCATAACTTTAGGCTACCGTGACGTTTGCACCATAATGTCACTGAACAGTGGGACATTTGTCTTTTTTATTTTAAATTGCTTTTTCAAATACCAAACAGATTCTTTATAAATGTGATGTTCAGACAGCACAGGTCCTTCCTTCCTGTTATTTTCCATGCACACCCACTTCAATTTTCCCATCTTATATCTATTCAAGGATTCTATTTGCATGCAGTTTTTGATGTTTGGAGCCTATTCAATATAATGTGGCCAAACATCCTTTTCTGGAATCATATTTTGCAGTGTGTGCTTTGCTGTCAGGAGGAATACTCACTTTACTGGCTATAAATATCAGTTTGTGTTTGTGCAGTGCTTTACCATATCCATTTACGCAGGGCTACTGGGGCCACTTGTGATGGATGCTTATAAGAGACAGACAAAAAAAAAAGATTGTGAGTGTTTGATACGTGTGTGTGTGAGAGAGAGAGGGTCTGTGTACCATTCCTGAAGCACAGCAGATCAATATTGCATGAAGAAAACTACCCTAATGCCTGTTCCAGCCTCTTACTCATCACCCTGAAGCCGGTCTGAATTCTTTTTTTGTATGGTCTTCCTCTTCTCATTTTCCTCTTCTCCTTTCCAACCTTTGCTTTCCTCCACTTTCCTCTGTATCCTTCACGAAGATATCTATATGTCACTATAACGTCTTCTTGTACAGAAAGTGTCCTATTCCTCGTCCATTTTTCTGGTTGAACTTTTATCTTTTTGCCTCCCTCTTCCTTTCATTGCTCTCATAATGTAGCATGGAATTAGCTCAGTTAAACCACTGATAATATAGAGCAGAAAATTGGACTGCTGTGAGAACAAAATTAATTGTCACACTGAAACATACAGACACACACACACCTCTCGCCTAATCATAGGTGCCATTCAAGTTTATTGCATGCATGAGATAAAGTGGAAGCTTGACATATAGAATTCATTTGTATAATGTGCTCAGGGCTGGAGCTGTTTTTGCTGCTCAGTATGTTCTCATTGTTTGGACAAGTGCTTCTCCAGGTTGCTGTTCCTGTGTGTGCGTCAAGTTGTAATTTTAGGAGGTTTTATTATAGTGTTGGTGTACACATGAGGTTTTAGTATGTTTGAAATGCCTGATCTGGTGATAGTAAGCTGATGTTTACCATAATAGCCTAGTGATTGTATTTGGTGCAACATTTTTGCTTGTTGTAGAGTTTTTACTGAAATGGCTGTGATCATTAAGTTTATAATGAAAAATGACAATATGAAAATTACTGTGTTAATGTTGAGGAAGTCATTCAAATGAACATGCAGAGAATTATCACCTACAGTATTGTGCAAAAGTCGTGAGCCACCCCTCATTTCCTTATATGTCTGTATGTCAATTTACATATTACAATAAAGAGCAATAAGAATCAGTAATAAGACTGGCTTCAGACAGGCAGACAAAAACAAGCTATATGCTTAATAAACTGGCTGTAAGAACTTGTAGTAAATATTACAGTTATCATAGTGAGCGGAGTAAAGATGTGGAATGAAGAGAGGAAATTAAAACCTGGTTATCAGAGTGTACTGTAAGTTCATACAACTGTATAAAAACAAAACAAAACAAAAATATTATAGCCCCTTTTCCATCAGTACCTACTTGGATCGGTTCGCCATGACTCACCGCAGATCGACTGATTTTCCATTACGATCGAGAACCCCCTACTGTGTATGGTCGTTCATCCTGCTGCTCGGTCGACCTGATGCTTGGTCTGTTGGCCTTTCGTCAGACTTGGAGACCATGGTATTGTTTTTGGTAGCCATTTCCCTTGTTGCCGGGTTTCAAAAATGGCAGATTTGATTTTTGTGAATGAGACGCTCTTATGACACCACTGACCAGCCAATAGGTGGCATGCAGTCAGATGACGTCACATTTTAGTACCTGCTCGGATCGCTTGGAACCCCGGGTGAGCAGGTACTATTTTAGTACATTGTACCAGGCACTATCACCTAATGGAAACTCTGGAAACTGTGGCTAACCATGCTGAGTCCTAATTAGGTACTAATTAGGTACTAATGGAAAATGGGCTTATGTGAATATGAGGATGATTTGCCATTTGCCAAATGAGCCATTTTGGCTTTTCTGTTCTTTTGAGTTCTCATTCTGTTTGTAGTTTCTTGTTTGTTTAAAATTTCTACCTGATCCCTTTCACACTTAAAACATTTATTTACACCATTATGAGTTTGTGTATGTCTGACACCAATCTCACTGCTATATCTTGTTTTTGTACTTTATTTTATGTATTTGTTCAAAATAGTCTGTTCTTCCAAGGAACCAAACCTTCTTGTACTTTTTTTAAATTGGTCTTGAGAAGCATTGCATCAGGCTTTCTGACGCTCTTTCAAAGTTTTTTTTCTTTGGACATTGACTGCTTTTTCACTCATTTTCAGTCTGGTCCTTGTACTTGACCATTTTCAGAGGAATTTTTGTCTCAAGACATTTGCACCATGTTTTGTTTTAGTTCAGTCTCATCACTCATCTATAATTTTTGTTTAAATGCAAAAGGCATCCATTTTCAAAAAGTGGCTAACAGCAGTTATAGAAAATGAGGTATATCTTAATGAAAATGACATCAAATATGTAAATAGCAGGTAGTTGGTAGTAACCAATAATTTAGCTAAAAAAGAAAGTGAATGCTTGAGTAATAAGTTACTGTTGAAACTGTAAATAAAGTAAAAAGTACATCCATTATTTTCAATGCAAATTTCAAAATAAATAGCAGATTTTCGGGTGGGGCATTGGGAGTGAGTTGGAAATAAGGCACTAAAAGGTGCAATCAGTGCCATGTTTCAGTATCACAGAGTCCCATGGAGAGTCACACAAAGAGAAATGGAAAGAAACTAGGCCTAAATGCCTTTGTCCCATGGAGACAAAGGCTGTCTTAAGGCAGACATTAAGGTTTTCACAGGATATAAAATAATTTTTGTCCTTTTAGTACAGAAATGAAGTATAGTACAGTGACAAAATCTATATATGCTTGAGGTTGCTTGAAATTTTTCTTTAAGTAAAAAAAAGAAGATAATTTTTTTCAGTTATCTATTCAGTTATCTATTTCCTATCACTTTCAATTATAGCTTAAGCAATAGATTGTCTGGTTGTTGTAAGCAAAAGCTTCATAGAAGTAGTTAATTAGCACTAATGTCAGATAAACTGATGGTGAGAGAGTGAGTTGCACGCGCATCTGAGGATGCAACTTTGTGTGTGCCACTGATTAAAAATGCAGAGTCAGAACTTGGCTTTGGTTTAGTTCTGAGGGAATATCATCAGGAGAAGTCCAACACTTGCAATTTAAGAAATACTACTTGTACAGCAGAGATTTTTACACTCAGCACCTGAATCTGAGCTGAAGATTTTTGTCTGTACTGTTTAAATTATGGTTGAAGCATTCCTTCGATCCATGTTTCATTATTCACCACTAACTTCACTATTATGTCACATACTGTTCCCAAATTACAGAATATCAATCTTCTCAAATGGCAGTGATTTGATATACCATGTATGTGTCTGGCAAGCTACATATTTTAATACTATTGTTCATTACCAGTCACAACAAACATCAGCCTCAGCCTTAGCCATGGACCTTGAGAAATGTTCCTGTTAGGCTTTCATCCAGCAGAGCACTCCCTGTTGGTTTGTCTCATTAAATGGAAAGTTTAATCTACCATTTGGACCAATTAGCTTCTGAACTGTCTTTTTAAAAGCATTAAATAAAGAAAGACAAAGAGGAGAGAAGAAGCAGTGAAATGTCAATGGTTAAAGCAAGGCCAGAGCCTTCTTTTCGCAGATTATTTTCTGACCTTCACCCTCCTTGTCGCCATCAATTTATACATCTGCCCATATTGTACTGTGTGGTGGGGCATGGTCGGTGGCGCGGGCGCTGATACACCTGAGCTCAATCAGCTCATCACGCCTCCCATGCATAAAAGAAGAATGAACTGGGTCCTAACGTTGTTGTTGTCGGCTGGGAGCTGAAAAGCTGTGTCTGTAAGTTACAACAACCGTAATAAAGAAGTATTGAAGAGTGCAAGAATATGGTTCGGTTCATCATTCATATGCCACAGCGGTGCCAAAACCCAGGAGCATGGCATGGCGGAACCACAACCGGGCAAGCCAGGGGAGGCGCTGATGTCCGAACTGCTCCTGCACCTGTGCCGGCCCCCAGGGTGAGTCCAGCCAGGGCACAGCATACTTCCACAACCATACCCACTCTGCGGGTCGGAGTGGCTGGTGACCGGCAGGTGCCTTCCCCCGTTCTTGCTCCCTGGAGGAGGTCAGGCGAGCGACCTGCGATTCCACCACCTGCTCACCCACCTGCTCACCCACCTGCTCTGCCTGACCCGGTGGATAGAGTGCAGGAGGGACCTACTCTGCTGGAGCTGAGGGTCAAGGGGCTGGAGGGATGTGCTCGGCTTGAGCGGGCAGCGTGCGGGGAGTCCTACACAGCCGAGACCGAAGTTTGGCATGAGGGCGGGATCTGCGCAGCTAAAGCCTTTGGAGACCGTGCGGGAGAGTCTTGCACAGCCGGAGCTGGGGGCAGGGGGGACCTGCCCTGTCCGAGTTGGGGGTCTGCGCACCAATGGGACCTGCTCTGCTTCCACCAGAGGTCAGCGTGCAGTGGACCTCGGCCCACGTCCGCGACTATTGCGGCGCCGCCACTTGCTGCTGGATAATCTGGATCAAAGATGTGATTGAAATGATCTACGACAGGATTCAAGCTGTGAGCATCCAAAATGAAAGCTGAAATAAAAGTTACCGAAACATTTCTGATAGAAGATTTAGCTAATGATGCAAAGGCAGCCAGGGCTTCCATTACCTTAGGTACAATTCTGTCAAGGGCACAAGCAAGGACTAGTAGAGTCTGAGTACCTATGTAGCTTAGAAACGTCTTGGGGCTTAAAAGAGATACAGAGCTGAAAGTCGTCTGCATAGAAGTGATAAGAACTATGCTTAAAAGTGCTCCGAATGTGCTGAACAGGGATAGAATATATCAGAAAAAGTAAAGCCCCCAAAACAGAAACATGTGGCAAAGAGACAAGACAAGTCAAGTGGAGGAAGTCCTATACTTAGAAGCTGCTAAAGAAAAAAGCAAAACGTGATGGTCAACAGTGTGTGAATATTAAAGTGTCTAATATAATAATTCCTTCTGGGTTCATCATAGATGTCTATAGTTGTTTAACTTCTTATTGCTGTCACTGTTATTGTTCTTGGCAGTTGAATACAGATGATAACAGATTATCAGCACCCTTTTGGATTTGGGATTTTATAAATAAATGAATAATAAATGTTCTTCACACCTACAGAACAGGAAACCATATGGAAAAGACCACAAAAGTCATAAGTGTGAATCAGGCCCTAGAAATATATTTCTACATCAAAAAATAAGCTTGCATAAAAGGTATTTAGTCCAGTCTTGCTGGTGGTACCCTAACAAGAAACTCCATGACAACCTTTCAGCAGTGCATTTTCTGTTCAAGCTCCCCCTCCAACTTGAACAGACTATCATATGTCCTATCATGGGTTATAGTGGTACAGACAATGTTAGACAAAAGTTTTTCTTTTTTTTGCTGGGTCCTCTCATGCCTTTAGATCTTAAATCTGATGTATCATTTTGACACTGTTAGAAAGAAAACAGTATCTTTCATCATGGCTCATCATGATGTCTTTCATGTATCAGATCTATAACTCATGTCTGACAAACACTGCATTCCTCCACTCTGTCTGCCTGTTGTTTCTTTCGCCTTTTTTCGTCTGTATCACTCATACAAAAGCACACCCTGTTCTTACAGTCTCTGTCTGAGTGGTTGTGTCACTATGTTCTGGGTTCATGCAAATCTTCTCTTTTTCTTTTCTGATACTGCACTGAAATGGTTCCCTCACGTCAACAAAATTTAGAGGCTCACTAGCAGTCAAGATGTATACTAATCATAGGACTGTTTTATATTTCTACACCGTCTCCCTCTCTCTCTCTCAGGCATGCTTGCAAAATCATGAAATGCACTCCCAACTCCTTCTGCTCCTCCTTTCCTCCAGCTTTGCCTCTCCTCTCTCTACTCTCCGGTCTGTCTTCCTGCCCTAAATTAGTTGATGGCTTTTGGATGCCAGTTGCTCCCCCCCTGCTGTGACAGCACCTGTACAGAACCTCTCTGCTAGGCTGTGTGAGTGACAGCTTTGGCAGGAAGTAAGCCATTTCGAAGTGTAGAGGGCCAATCGAACTGAGCTTGAGGGGGGAAGCACAACATGCCCGTACATGCATGTGCAACTTTGAGTAGGATTCTTTTTACTAAGGATGAGGCCTTAAGACACCCTCATAATTAAACAGTTTAGGAAATTCAATAAAGGTTTAAAGGTCCTACAGGGGCAGCTTTATTACGCTTAATTTAGGGTTATTTCATATGCAGTTTTTCGTCTATCTTTCTCTCTTGTGTTGTGTCTGCTAGTCTCTCTCTAGGGTGCACACACAATGAATACAGTGAGATAATGATGATACATTTCTATGATCTCTCCTCATTGCCTCCTAGGGAAAGTGAGAAAGCCCCTGACTCCTTCTCTTGGCATTAGAGTAGTTAACATCATTAAGTGGGCCAAATATGTCCCGAGTAGGCCTGCATGAAACAGGTTCAGACATACAAGTCTTCTAAGTTCGGTGAATTTCTTCAGCTGGCACCTTTTGCACTATGTAAACAATTTGCGCTGTACTGTGCACCACCACATATTACAAATCCATGGCACCAAGACAAGAAGAATAACGATGATTAATGATTGGACGTGATTTTATTGTTGCTTTTTCACAACTGCCAGTAGTGAGTCACAGTTGATTTATTTTTTTATTTTTTTAACATTTGTCGCTCCCACAGAATGGGCAGCTGCAGCAGCGTTTGGACAACGTCCAGAGAGACTTCATTGTCTTCAACAGAGAAAAGTAAGACCCTATTCTTTCTTTACAGCTAATACTGCCTTCTCATGAAATAAGTAGGATTGTAGCTTTCCGTAAATGAAAAATGAGAAACAATGACTCAAAATGAAGGTAACAATACTAAATTGCCTTTTCATTATTATTATTATTAGTAGTAGTAGTAGTAGTAGTAGTAGTAGTAGTAGTAGTAGTAGTAGTAGTAGTAGTAGTAGTAGTATTAATGATAATGATAATAATAATAATAGTTTGTTTTTCTGGATATGCGGTTTAATAAATATTCCAGCTGTAACCACGAAGAGTTTTTAATTAAAAAATACATAAATAAAAATCCTTGCTGCTTGGTGGAAGCATGGAGGATGGTAATAAAATCAGTGAAATCAGTAAAATGTCTGTTTGTGGTAAAATGATCAGAATGTGGGTATATGATTAAGGCAAATAAAATAGCAACTGGCAAAGCCTCCCCACACTCTGAATATAACCTGTAGATCAGAAGTTTCTGGAAGTAATAAAACGTGTGATTCACCACCATCATTTCCATAAGTAAATGTTCAGGCAGGTGCAATGTTGACTCATGCAATGGCATATTCTATAAGAACATATAATAATTTTATGATTATTTTGGTAATCTAAATCACTTATCAAACCTTATTTTCCCAAGCCACAGTACACAGAAAAGACATAAAAACTGATGTTGGAGGCAATAAAATTGTTGCGTTGAGGAAATTAGTTTGACTCAACTTGCTGTAAAATAAAATGGTAATTTAGTCTTTAGCTAGCTTAACCTGAAAGTGTAAATATTTATACTTTGTTTCATGAAATGATATATTTGTTATATGAAATTAAATTATATGTAATATCATTAACATACAAATAACACATTAAACAGTTGTCTGAAAAAAAAAAGACAACAATAGAAAAAACCTAAAAGCCTAATTTAGAAAAGATATTTTAGTATCATTACAAATGTGCCAATAATATTTTTCCATTGTTCTTTTATGGCATTTAAGGTAGGACATAGATTACTTATGTACTTTTTTGCCAGTGTATGGTTAACAATGTATACAGTGTGTGCAGCCATTCTTTTATGCACACTTTTCTTGATTTCTTGACACAGCTTATTAAGTGGATCGAGGTCTTCACTTTGGCCTGCTGTTACTTTTCTTTTTCAGCCATCCTTTTGCAGATTTGATGCTGTGCTTGGGATCTTTGTTCTGCTGCATGACCCAGTTTGGCGTTTTAGTCAGACATATTCCTCATATTATATTCTAAAATGTCTCTACTGTTTAGAGTGGCGTTCATGGCGGACTCAATGACTGTAGGGTGCCCAGGTCCTATAGCTGAAAAACAAACCCAAATAATCACCCCTCCACCACCATGCTCGACAGTTGGCATAATATAGTTGCCATTTGGTTTGTTCAGATGCAGCTTTGCAAACCTAAATTGAACTGCTGTGTTCTATTTAGAGAGAATAAGATTCCTCCTGGGAACCCTTCTGAACAAACCTTGTTCTTGTTCAGTCTTTTCATGCTAACCAAGGCCTTTATAGACTCTGATGTAGCTCTTCGCTTTTTGGGTAATTTTCTGAGCCTTGTGGTCTGAGCTTAGGGTGAAATTGCTGGGACGTCCATGCCTGAGATTTGCAAGAGCCTTGAATGTTCTTTACTTGTCAATAATCATTCTTGATTTGACTTCAAATTGGTTGGAGATGGCTTATAACAGTTCCTAGGTTGGTGGGTAGCAACAGCTGCTTCTTTAAGGTCACTGATGATTTCTTTCCTCCCTGGCATTGTGTTACATTGTGTGCCAAAACCTCTGCTTTTACAGAGGTGCTCACACTTGTTGGTGATCAGCTAATCAAGTCTATTTGATTAGCAGCACCTGTTTGCTACTTACCCAATAAGAATGAAGAATTCCTGTGAAGCTGTGATTCTCCTGCAAAAACATTCATTTTCAGATTACTGTACAAGTAGACCAAATGTTAAGGTAACAAATGGCTAAAATGTTGGTTGATAAGGTAGCGGAAAAGGCCCATAAATTTGGCTTTAACAGAACAATTACTGTAAAATAGGACCAGCAGCTTGTTTCTAGCTGATGCATGTTTCCCTCTTAAGTATACATTTAAGAAAAATCATAAAATGCCAGGCTGGCAATTAGAGGTTGAATGTCAGGCTAAAATTATGCAATTTCAGTGCAATTACTTACTAAGTCATTGCATGGAAGATGAAATGATGTGTTATTGTTAACTTTTACTGTAAGAATACAGCAATGCAGTCTGCCTGACTTAACCTGCTTCTTCTAAAACAGTCTAAGTGAGCTTTTTATATCTACTCAAGGAAATCTTTACTCAACAGGTCAAGAAAAGCAGTGGCGGACACCGAGTCCTCTGAATTGTCCACAAGTGAGAAGAACAAGGCAATAGAAGATGGACAGAACAACAATATCGAGCCAGCTGCCTACTTATCAGGATAGATCTCATGATGCGAGATCACTGCTTACTCCCTCATCACCTGCACCTGCACACGACTTATATCTATCTGCAATTTGCACCCAGGCACATATTATTCTATGAGCACAGGCACTCGAAACTGGTCTTCAGTGTTCCTGCATCACCTTGTTATCCACAACACAAATGCGACTCAGTATGCACTTGTGCATCATTGTTCACTCACAAAAAACTAATTATGAGGAACTCTAGAACTGCAGGAGTGAAATGGACTCCTGGAACAGCAGCCATGCCCGAGCGATGCATTTTTCCTGTCACCAAGAAGAATGGCTCTCAGCAGAGTGTCACTCATATAATGTTCCCTTACACCCATCTGGTGCTCTAATATCTGCTCAGCCTCGACTCTGAGCGGTTGCTGAGGTGAAATGGAAGTCACTTCCCTGCCAAACACAAGACAATGCCACATCTGCTCAGCTGGTCAACCATGGCCAAAAGCTATATGTGCTGCTGCTGCTTGGGTGGGAGACTGATTTTTAGTCCGTGGTGGTTTTATAAGTGTAACATGGTTCACCAGTGCTACATAAAAAAATGACTTAACAAGAGTGGTTATAAGATGAAATTAGGCTGACAACATAGCAGTTGGGCAGCAGGTGTTGAAGAACACCGAGGATGACGCCATTGTACTGTGTGCTCTATTTAAAATCGTGATATGAGCATGACAATAGGAGTAAAACGCTGTATTTTATTTAACACAGCAAACAGCAGTTCCTCTAAGAAAAAATCTGTATGGCTAAATTGTAGAGTTGGGCACGAATCGCTCATTTTATCAGAGCTGCAGATACATGTTGGTAGCGGTCATGTTGCGTAGCTTTGCCAGTTAACAATGATGATAGGATTTTAACATTTGGTTTGAAGTCCCAGTTCCAATCAGCAGCAGATATAAGCAAAACATCCCATATGTTTCCTTGACTTGCTTATGGTTTGTGCGGAGTCATGATGTGAATTTAAAATGCAGCTACCAAAACTGTAGCTTTTTTTTTTTCTCAACCTCGGATGTTTATATGGAGCTTTTAAGTTTCATGCTGACTTTAATCAGTGTGTCCTGATGAAGGTCTCCATCAAAATGCTGACATTTTGGACTAACCTTTGCTTCACTCTGCTGCTGACCAGCTGGGTCAGTAAAAAGGTTTACTGCGATGAAAATATAGAAACACTCTAGAGGGTAGATGTTATATGTTCTGCACTGAACCTTGCTTTGCACACGCTTCTTCATAAAGTGTAGCATTTATGCACAGAGAAACAAAAAAAAAAAAAGATCGTATGCTGTGAGTGAATATTTATCTCCTTAGGGTGGTTTTCTAGACGGTGATTAAGCTAACTCCTAGACTGCATTCATTTTTCAGTTATCGTCTGCACTCATATCTGTTTTTGCATTTTTTACTTGTGTTCTTCCTGTTTTGTGTTGGATACAACCAAATGCATATGTGCCACCAGGTAAGTCTGCAAATTTGTAATCGCTGTTAATTGCTCCCATAAAAAACAGAATCCATTTGCAATCTGTTGCTGCATCAACACAGTTGTGCAGCTGCTACAACAATGATATAAAATTCGACAGCAGCCAAATGAATTCTAGGTGTGAAAACACCCTTCATTCATTCAGTAAGATTTGCCATAGACTTCTTCAATATTATATCCCGGAAACCACACCTGCCTCTGAGGTTTGCAGAGGGGTGCCTTAGACCATAGATATGGCACACAGCTAGTTCCCTTAGCTATAAGTGCATGTTTTAAAAACCCAAGCTCTTTTCACAATCTGTAAGTCAATGTGATTTATACTAATCCCACTGTGCCACTCTATTGACCTTGAGCTTGTCTAGCTGCAGTATCACTCAATTCTTTCAAGTCTATGATCTCTTGTAATTACATTTAAAATATAGTTTCATCTCTAATCGAGTGACTCTTGGCACTTTTCTACTGAAGACAGGTGCAATGTTTTTCAGCTTACTTTTGTGTTGTTGTTGTTGTT
Organism: Pelvicachromis taeniatus; assembly: GCA_015108175.1. NCBI lineage: Eukaryota > Metazoa > Chordata > Actinopteri > Cichliformes > Cichlidae > Pelvicachromis > Pelvicachromis taeniatus. Next base: position 35,553 of record VURO01049223.1, on the reverse strand, counting down.
GATGTTGTTGTTGTCATAGATGTGATTTTAGAAATCCAAAGTCAGGTTTCTGTAAAAGCTGTCTGTATAATATAAGGTGGGATAGTTCAGTAGATGGAATAATCCTGGGTACATGTCAAGTAAACAGTATTTAAATTTGATCTATTATGGGTATCAAAATGTTGGAATTATTGCCTCAATATGGCATGTTTCTCTCCTTCAGAAACCAAAAAAAAAATTCAATGGCAAATGGTACTTGACCCAGGCAATGCAATTTCTCAACAAAACATCTGTGTGAGAAGAAAAAGAAGAAGAAGAATTTAGTCTGAGGATACACTTGTTACACACCTGTGAATCTCACCCCTCTTACAGTTTTGTTGTCCTTCAGTTGTCACTGTGTGTTTATTGTAATTAAATGTGTTGGAGTTGCAAACTGTTAAGGTGTGCCTTAAATAATAACTTTCTTTTTCTGAACCAAACTGACTGTTCTTGTGCTTTATTTCACTTTTGTTTGTTTTTTTAGTTAGACGTGGTGATTAATCTGCTCCAGTTTAAAGATAATTCTGCCCCCTTCTGGTAACTGACTAGTGGTACAGTGGGTCTTGCAGTGGAAACTCAAAGCATTTCCTGTCTCTCCTCTCACCCACATGCATCTACAAACTACAGACCTGAGACCACCCCTTCTCTAGGTCATCTAGAAGGCACAGTCCAATCTCTCCTTGATAGAAACCAGAGCTGAGGCAGCACTTTCCACATAAATGGCTGATCTAAGTTGGTGGGGATGGAGCTCTCAGCTGATAAATACTTCCCCAATCTGCTGGGCATCAAACCGATATAATCAGCAAACCTCAGCGTAATGATCTCTCTGCTTATCAAGAAGGGTAAGGGAATCGCAGCCAGTTTGTTAGGGCGTGTGCAAAAATGAGAAAATGTCCACTGTATTTGATAATTAAGGTGATTTATTACAGTAGTTTTCCAAGGCAAATACGATTGCATTAACATTCTCAACTATTAGTATATCTATAATAATACTTAAAGTACAGAAAAACTAATACTACACAGTCAAAGCCCTTCTTTGTATTACTACTGCCTGACTGGCATGAGCACTACTTCTCTAAGGAAAAGACTGGATGAGTCCCACAGGCTCATCTGAACACAGTCTGAACTCTGTAAGTTAAATGCAAATGTTAAGGGAAGGAGAGATATTCATAGCTCTTTTTGCAGCTTTCGTGCATGTCTGAAGACACTAGACACATTTCTGGAGAATATTCTGATAATGATGTGAAATCAAACCACATTGTGCACTTACAGCCACCACGCACAATTCTGTTTAGATTGCGGTTGCAGACTCATTGCTCCGTCTGCCTTTCCCCATGATTACGGTGATGTCATGAGACATTTACTCACTACCTAACAATCCAAGAGGGACCTTGCAGTAGTTTTATTGCTGGACCATAAAACTGAGGACATGTGTATGTAACCCCCAGTATGAAAGAACTATGAGAAAGTACGGACACTTTGTCCAGCCAAAGTAGTCACTTTTTGGTTATGAGACATCCTTTTATTCTCTGTGGTGGAAGCAATGTAATTTTATTATGTTATTTTCTCAGCCTTTGTTCAAAACAAAATGGCAACATTACTTGGAGTTTTGAGACAAAACTATGATTAAATTTCACTCGAGATGTGAGTGGTATGTCTTTCTGTACTGCTGGACCTTGGATGTTAACCTCAACTGTCCTAGTTTAATGGATATGCACATTGTCATTGTTACAGTCCTGCAGCACTGACAGAATCTTTGCTGAAGTTTTACTGCAATGATTATACTAATTCTATTGTTGACAGTAATAAGATGTATAATCCATAATAAGCGGCTTCACATTTCCTAGGCAGTGGGAAGCCTTTTATTGTGAGGCAGCGTTATATTAAAAAAAAACCAGAAACTGTGCCACGGTTATGTTTCCTTACCAGTAGCTGCAAGAAAGCTGCAGGAGTTTTCCATAATGAACGGATAGCATGATACATGCAAGCAGTTAGTTAAGACAAAAGCAGACACGGTTCTGACACTTTGACTGAGAAACCTGAATGACAGGCATCTGGCACTAATAAATTTTGCTCTTAGAATAAATGTTTTAAACTAAGAACCTTCATGGAAGTGCTTATGTATTATTAGAGTGCACACCATCATCCTGCCACCACTATGTTTCACTATCTTTTTTTTATCAATGGAATGCTGTGTTAGCTTTATACCAGGTTTGTAACAGGAACAGTCCACAGAATATTTCCCAAAAGTCTTGAATACATGTAAAATGAGTCTTCATGTGTTATTTTTGGCATGTGGTTTTTACCTTGGATGCCATTTTTGTCCAGTCTCTTTCTCCTTGCTAAATCATGAACACTGAGCTTAACAGAGGCAAGTGAGGCTCTTTCTCTTAATAAACAAAATCAGAGTCTGTATTTACTCAGGTTAATCTAATACTAAAATTGGTTTGATGATCTGAAACATGGAAGCGTGACAAAGTGTCAAAAGTAAGGAGGCAAATACTTTAGCACAGCACTGTAGATCTTGCACATGTGTAGAAATGTCAGAAGTTCTTCAATCATCTCTGGAGATATGCAGGCCAATAAAGCAGAAACTGTGGCCACATAAATTTGTTTATGCAGAGGTATAGCGCTACAGGGCTCTAATCACTATTTATTGGGAAGTGAGTCATGGCAATTTTTCCCACAATACATAGGAATTACCCAACATGCAAAATGCATATACATGCATGATGGTGCCAGAACATTTGTTCAAACAATGTCTGAATTAAAAAGTAATTATGGATGAAAAACAGATGTGAAGTAAAAGAAGCAAAGTTAATCAAAGTAGATCATTTTTATAGTTTACCATACAGCTTTCCTTTGCTGCTAGGCAATTTGTTGTAATACTTTAAATACTTACTTACGTTCAATAATATATTTGCTTTAAATAATTGTCAAATTACTACATGTTTTTTTTTAATTGACATTTTATGCAAAATCCCAACTTTCCAACACGGTTGTAAAAAACTGTCTTGAAACCTTGCTTTACACAATCAAGCTATTCCATTAAATATTAGCATATATCTAATTGATGAATATAAAATAAAAGAAGTCAGCCAATAAGTTGCAACTCATGTTTATTCCGGAAACAAATCATACGTCCGAAGCACACTGTATTTTTGACCTGCCATCTCTGGGTTTCGATACAACAGTAAAAAAGAAACAACATAAAAACAGTAACAAAGGTTGTCAAACTAACATAAATACAACAAACCACCAACTGTGCCTTCCCCGGTCTGCCAGATTAAAAAAAAAAACAACCCACAATCGTCTTCCCCTCTCCCCCCACTATGGGCCAACAACAGAATATAAAGCTTACCTTACTGCACTGCAATCCTCTGCCTTATCAATAAACAGCAAAGACATGAAAAAAAACCCAAATGCCCCCCAACACAACCACATCCAGAGTACATAGGTAAACTGAACCGGGCTCAGTTATATTCGGGCTGGTGTTAAATGCGTCGAGTGCTGCATTAGAGGGCTATGCTGTGATGGCAAGGGAATGACGGGCTTCCACTTGTCCTAGTCTTGAATGAAAAAGTAAAGCCAGAGCTGAAGTGTTATCATAAAGCAGGTTTGTTATACTTCATCAATTCATTGCATCAATCTTTTTTGTTGCCCTCAGTTGCAAAGCTCTTCAGTTAAAGTCGTAGTTACAAGGGACAGTTACATTTATTCTTGATTCGTGTGATCATCCTTTCATAATCCCCCTCCCCCCTCCCTTATCCTTTTCGAGATGATTCAGGATTGCAGAAACAGCCAGTAAGTTAGAAGCAAGTGCAAAGGACAGTTTCTCGCAAAGCTCTTTTTTTTTTTCTAGTTTTGATGGAATGCAGGAAACAAAAACTGATATAAACCTTTTTTGGGATTTAGAAATAAAAGTGATTCAAATAATTCTTCTTTCTATTCAAATCTAGCAGATTTGTCCATATTCCTTAAAAAAAACAAAAAACAAACAACCCATCAATAACTGGTACAGTACATCATGGGGATGGTAGTCACCAAAAAGCAAAGAGGAGGAGTGCAGCAGTATCATGGATCACGTCGCCCATATTAATGCGGCCCATGCAGCTCCATGTCCAACAGCACTCCTGCCCTCAGATTCGATAAATACCTTTTACTTGGTCCAGGAAACCCAAACAAGCTGCAACAACATCATCCACAAAGCTACATCACATCTACCATATGTACAATGCCACCTAGAGCTAACCAAAGATACTGCAAGATAATACATGGCTACTGTGGAATCTAGTGTTATGTTTTACTGACTATGGAGCAAGCAGGCTACTGAAAAGGGGTGACATTGAAGGCCAAATGGGATGAAAGAACGATAGCGTCATTCTGAGACGTGTGGTATCCATTTTCCTTTGCGAACACAGTTTGTCTTTTGCTTTGTTTTTGTGTGATTATACTTTTCTTGTTTTCACATTGCCAAAGTACCAAATAACTATTCCATACAGATGAGTAGTGAGACTGAGATGAGTCGTGTGAATTTGTTGGAAACATTCAACCATCTACATACGTGACGCTGGATCACGTTCCAGAGGAAAACGGATACTATTCTCATATGAGCATAGTAGCATTGTGACAGGTAAGGCATGAGGATTCAGTGTTTTGCTTTTTTGTTTTGTTTGTTTTTGTAACTTTGAAATAATCGTGGTCCTCTGCATCTCCCCCCCCCCCC